>WYDF02066702.1:0-11572 GCA_009867245.2 Adranes taylori
GACTGTGAGGTGGAGTTGGTGGATAGGTACACATATCTTGGTCATGAAATACGAATCTCGAGAGACAACCAAACATGGGAATTAAAAAGGAGAATTACGCTCTCTTGGGCTGCATATGGCAGACTTGGGGATGTGTTTAAGAGTAATCTCCCATCTTGTCTAAAACGAAAAGTTTTTAATCAGTGCATTTGACCGGTTATGACCTACGACGCCGAAACTTTAAGTCTGACAGTCACATCCGCAAAGAAACTTGGAATAACACAACGCAATATGGAAAGATCGATGCTCGGTGTGTCACTTCGTGACCACGTTAGAAATGAGGACTTACGGGCGGGAACAGGAGTCACGGATGTTATCTACTAGGTGGCTAAGCTCAAGTGGAACTGGTCTGGACATGTGGCCCGCATGGCAAATGGACGATGGACAACCACAAACTGGATGCATAGCGCACAAAGTAGAGGACAGGGGGCAGAAATGGGGGAGGCCTATATCCAGCAGTGGACGCAAAGGGCTGATTGATGATGATGATGATGATAATGGCATCATCTTCCTTATACCCATTACTATCCGTTTCATTATTTCTAATCCTCCCCACTCTTCCAATTTTCAGCCAAATTCGTTTCTTCATCATCGCATTCCATACCCTCACATTCCTTTATCTATTGTTCCTATCTTTCCTCTTTTTTTACACGTATCTTACATCTTCTACCTTTCTCCCTCATTCAATACCGCTTTCCTCTTTACTTGCTCCCACACCTAAATATAGCAACCATCTGTTTTTCTTTCACACTTCTGTCCGTCATCAAATAGTCTGCTATTATACCCTCACCATTATAACGTTTTATGTATCGTTGTATTTTGTTTTCTTTAACCTTGCATCCCGCTCTTGTTTTCCTACAGCCTTCAGCCGTTCTATCACTTCGTTGACATTATAACTTTTGTCCCTCATTCTATGGTAAGATTTATCCATAGATCATCCAAGTCTTTCAAAAAGGTTTCCGCTCTCGTTGTTCCACATACTTATACTTCCGTTTAATTATTTTCTTTATCGCATCTAAATACTGTCATTTATAAACGCTACGTTATCCTCCATCATCAGTTTCTTCTCATATTTCATCATTTTCTTGAAGCCATCCACACACACTTATCCCTATTTAGCACATGCACTACAATTTCATCTGGAATCGATTTTACGAGCTCTATATCTTTTCTCTTACTTACTGCCCATATTTCAGCATCATATATCAAAATACTCCTTATACACACCTTCATAATCCATAATTTCATATTCATTGACTCATCAAATCTCTCTTTACGTATCGATCTCATTTGCTCTACTGCAGCTTTGTATGCTGCTCAGCCTAAGGCGCTTCAAATCGTGTATTTTTGTTATATCTTAGAGGAGTTTGGTAGTTATATATTCATTGCATTATGTGTTAAATTTTCACACGTCTTTAGCACCACATACATACAAAATAGCTACTATATTTTTTAAGAAAATAATTAACAAATTACGTGGATGGATATCGTTGCTTTATGAAGCAACTACATTAATTAATCAAATATTTAAGCAGGTAATCTTCGAAAAATTGCGAATCATGAGAGATTGAGAGATTATAAAGCTAGAAAAAATTCCAATGGACTTTCAGGTGTATGGCCATTTCTGCTATAAGGTATTTAAAATTTACCAACACCCTCGTTTACAGAACATCATTGTATTTGTGTAAGTCAATATTCATTAACCGTATCTTACATCTATCATCGGACAAATATTGAAAAGTCTATATATGTTACATATATGCCTGTCATTTATGTTTTCAGATTATATTGAAATATTTCTTACATTAGACCTGATTGTGTCGATCTGTTTCTACAATTTTATTCCAATTATGAAAGCTAACAAACTTTTTTGTAGAGAAATCAGTTATTTGGTGTAAACATGCATTTTAATGCAAAAAAGTCCACAATAGAACGCATATAGAACTTATCATTTGTGGACTTTGTTGATTTAAAATACATGTTTACACCAAAAAAAAAACTAATTTCTGTACAAAAAAAGTTTGGTAGTTTTCATTAATTGGAATAAAATTGTAGAAACAGATCGCGACAAATATAAAGTTTTCAATCAAACAATATTTGTCCGATGATAGGTTCAGAACGGAGTTAATGTATATTCACTTATACAAATACAATGATGTTCTGTAAAAATAGGGTGTTGATAAAGCTTAAATACCTTATAGCAGAAATAGCCATCCACCCAAAATGTCCATCGCAATTTTTTCTAGCTTTATAGTCTCTCATATATGATTCGCAATTTTTCGAAGATTACCTGCTTAAATATTTGATTAAGAAAATTATTGCTAACTTGAAATATTTTCTTGTAGGATATAAAAGATATCTATTCATCCATAGATATAGAATGTAAATTCTTTAAGCTTTAATGCCAACATCAATCTTTGAATTGTATTTCGGAGACGTTTATGTAGAAGTTTAGATGTACTTAAAGACAGTTTTATTCCAGTTGAAGCGTCGACATTTTTACAAATTCATGTTTATTTCCTCTAAAGTTGTTCTCTGTTGTATCATGTGTTTGTTTTATTGTAGAGGAGACGTAGATATCAGTGGAATATAATTTTTTAATTATTTCCTTTAGACTTGCTTTATGGCTTTAGTACTGTTTTCATTTAATGATTTTGGCTTAGGTAAAAAGAAAAAATGATTGTATATTGTATAATAAGGCTCAAATTTCTTTTATGTAATTGAAATTGGCTTATTTTTTATACATCGCTAATAAGGAAATAGCTGACAACGTTGTTGGGCAGTCTTCTTCTTTTTCTTCTTCTTATTCGCTGTCTCTCTTTTCAAAGGGTGACAATGCACATGGAAATTTGAATCTTCGAAACAGCTACGCAGAATATTTCAGTGGAAGAATAGCCAAACCCTCGTCGCATATCTTTTAACCACGATTTTACCTTCGATAACAATGGTCGACATGATTTTTTTCACAACATATGTAAATACATTCTAGTGTATTTTTGGCTCCTGAATTTAAATATGCAATCAGAATTTTTCCATCTTGAACAGTTTCTGTATGACAATCGCTTTACAAAAACTGCTTTTAATGTTATCTTTGTCCTTTCATAGAAATATTTAACATATATTTATCGGTTTTATTCAACTCAATGATATATGGTTTTACTCAGAAGTACAAGGCTTGATACTGCATGTTCCGAGAGTAGAGAGACATGACGTAACCTAGTTCCTACATCACAAGCCTATTTTATCTGCCATTGTGTTGCGTCAAAAGCGTTGGTAGTATTGCAGTGGGCGTGAGCGTGATTACGAATATATAGTACTTGTGCATTTTTTCCTAATTTTTCATTTCAAATTGTATTGTGTTTGGTGTAGAATAGTATTTTAGTTTTTCACTATGAACAGAAGGTGCTTAACTGATGAGGATAATTTCTCCTACATTTGCGGTGAACTAACTTTCAAGCATCAGAGACGAAATTTCACGTGCCGTGTGCGTAAATGTTATATTTAGCTGTCAAGTTGGTGATTTTGATAAAAGCTGGCCACGAATATATGCTGTATTTCATGTGCTAGACTGTCGACTGGATAGAAAAATCGTACACACCATATGCCATTTGCAATTCCTATGATTTCGAGGGAACAGATAAATTACTTAACAGTTGTTATTTTCGTTTAGCAAAGATTAAAGGAATCACATCTAAAATTAAACATATAGTTAATTATCCAAATTTGCCCCCTGGATTGAGTCCCGTCTTACACACTGAACAGTACCCTCTACCAGTATATGATTGTGATATAGCCTAAAGTTGCTCTAATTCTGAAGAAGATGAAACGGGAAATGTTGTAGACCTTAATGACCAAATCAGGGATTTAAACCTGCCTAAACAGCAATCTGAAATTTTAACTTCTAGACTCAATGAATGGAATCTACTCCAAAAAGATGTTAGAATAACTAGTTATGCTGTGTTCGAATAATGTTGTTCTGTGCCTTGGTAACAGATATAGATTACTGTGGCGTGTGTCATAATCATGATTTCGACTGCCTCCCGATATAAAAATGGAATTATTTCGAAATACATAACAAAGCAATGAGAACATGTATGCACCATAAACAGTTAATAATTTACGACGTATAAAAATATCATCGCATGATTCATAGAACTTAAGATTAAAAACTATTCGTGCAGCCCTTTTTTGTAGTGTAAAAATTCTTTTGACCAGATATGCTCCGCCTCAAAGCATAATACCAAAATACATATTTGAATAAAAATTGCCGAGTACATTCATTTTAGAATCTCTTTACTGCAGTAATTCGCACAAATTTTCAAAGAAAGACATTTTCTGGCCCACTTTGAACATAAGACATCAATGTGGGAAGACCACTTCATATTATAACAAAATTAATGCCTAGAAGCCTAGTATTAATAGACGCATTCACATATTCATCACTTTTTAGCTGTAATTTAATATTGCAATCGTCAATATTCGATTTGTCCATTTTGAATATGACAAAAGAGGTTTTCTGTCATTTACCTGTAAACAATTTAATTGTCTCTCCTTTATCGAGTCTGTTGATGGCTTGTAATTTAGTCTCCAAAGACACAACAGTCCTTTTGCATTTAGCACTCATCATGTAACCAATACAAACCAATCAAAACATACTGAAACGAACTGTTCACTAGCACAATGCAAAAGCAACTGAGATCAGTGACAGCAAATGATCTATGTACGCTGGCCCCCTACCACTACAATCCTTTGTGCGTGCGCCGTTTATTGAACTCCGCAGTACAGTATTATGATCGATTTGCTACTATATTATGCGGATTCGTTTCCCGAGATATGATCCTATCTGAAACGCCAGGTATATGGAACTTTTCAAGCAAAAGTGACTTAAATATATTCAAAATAAGAGAATAACCACATTTTAAAATCCATCGAAATATAGCTTTCAATCATTTTTTTCTGCCATATTGTTTGCCATAACTTGCCATATTGTTTGCCACTTGTTTGAAAAGTGGTATACTGTAACAGCGTTTATTTAATTTACAGTATATTAACATTCGGGGTGGGTAAAAGTCAGATGTAAAGGCATCCTCCTAACTTATTGATTGATTTTTAATCTACATTTGGAGTTAGATGGTTTCTGATTTTTAATAATATTACAGGAAAAGTTAAGCAATTACGTTGAATCTATCTTCTTGGAGGTAGCGTAGAGTAGAACATGCGTCGTAGAGATAGATTCTTGAGAAGAAAGCGAAGAAAATTGGGCCTTGTCACTGTACCTACCGGTTAAATTAACAAGAGCCATATTACCTAGTTTGTGAATATCGGAAAACTAAATAGAAATTAACTGTTGCAAAACTCAAATTTTGGGAAAGAAGAAATCCCAGTTCGTTTTACGGATTAATAAGGCACAACAGATTGTGAACCACGTTGGCGTTCAATAAATTTGAAGTATAGGATTTTTTTTGTGGCATACTGGTTCCCGCAATTTAGTAAAAATCGGCACGAGGAAGGAATTCGTAGCAGTGAGAATCGGAACAGTGGGAAAGGAATGGCAAAGATGAAACCACATATTTATTTAGTTGTTAAGTTTCAATTTATTTTGTGTCAATTTATTCAAATACTTATTTTTGGTTGGGTACTTTTTTTGTGGATTATTTCCCCGCATTAATGAAAGAGTTGGTTATTTACACGTCGAATTTGCAAAATTTTAATATCGTGGCAATATATGGTTTGGGTCATGGAGTTCAATACTAGAAATTGGAGTCACTTATTGTTTTGTGTTGGTTGTACGTGACAGCTGAAGGGAATTTGGATCATCGAACGATAGGTAACAGGAAATTAGATATTTACAGAAGTGTGATGTTTCTGATTAATTTTGAACTATATTTATTTCTAAATATTGAATTCATAGATAATTTTCGGAAGTGGCACTGGAGCGAATGTAATTAAGTGTAGGGGTGTAAAGAAAAACTATCATACCTTAATGTGTTAATATAGAGTATCAGTTAATTACAAAGCGCATGTACACTTTTTCATCATATTATCAACTTAATCCTCACTGCAATTACTTCGTTTAAGGAATTGTATAGATTTTGTAAGGCTACGGTTTACTTTTTGTTTTCTTAACCTGCCGCGTGGGATAAAAATAACATCGGGTTTCGTACTTTATCCTAGAAGAAGGGGTTTATCGATGCCCATTCGTAGTCGGTAAATCGGTAAAATACGTGCCGCACAAGCTCCCGACATTTTAATAATTTAACCACTAATTTGGGAGCTAGCCGCATGAGCATAAAGGAAGGACTTCAGAACGGGTTAATCCTAATCTAATTTGGTGGATCCAGGTCGAGACGTGTAGCAAGTATTTATCACAGAGAAGTATGATCTTAAGGAAAAATATTAGA
This sequence comes from Adranes taylori, assembly GCA_009867245.2. Taxonomy (NCBI): domain Eukaryota; kingdom Metazoa; phylum Arthropoda; class Insecta; order Coleoptera; family Staphylinidae; genus Adranes; species Adranes taylori. The sequence continues at coordinate 6,441 of WYDF02066702.1, forward strand.
TAGAATTCAGAGTAAATAAATTTTATATCGTTTTGTAAGATCTAAATTAGTGAGTTATAAAGGACTAGTTCGTTTAATTAATTTTTTTAAGAGGTTATAAAATTTTTCAGTAGATATGTTGTTTTCAAAACGATTATAGAGTTACGATTTTAATTGCAAAAAAAGTAATTGATTATGTCTTGTCTTATTAGTTATGAACTAATTTCTATAGTAAGTCATTAATAAAATTCAAGACATAAAGTTAGACAAAATGAACTAAAACATCTAGAAATTAATAAACAATGAACTTATAATGAGCAACGGATTTTATTCATTGACTCTACAAAGAGTTCTCTCTCTTTATAAAATATGATAATTAAATCTGACAAATCAAATTACGAATAAAATGACCGCCATGCCATATAACCCGTTTAAAAACAGAACAAAATAAACAAATTCTCATTTTCGAATTTTGCAAACACTTACTTCGTCGTTGTCGTCTTCGTCGTCAGGGATTAATTATTTTTCCTTAAGGAACAAGAAAACTTTTGTCGACTACGAGCAACACTTGTATAACGCAATGCATCTAGTCAAAAAATCAATGGTGTACTGTCCGTTTGAAACTTTAATTACAAAAATAGAAGAGCGAATAATTTTATAAACTCTAAACTATAATGAAACTCAAGGAATTAAAATTTGTATACGAATGATTTGCTTTTTTCCAGCAGTTTATTATTTTTTATAAGTCAGTTTTTTGGTTTTCTATAGACGGAAGTAGATTATAAGTGATGTCGTCATATACAACGAGGGCACCACTGGATGCATAATTTTTTATATGATATTTTATAAATTTATATTTCGGAATGTTGTACTTTGACGTGTTAATTTATAAGTTTGATGGAAAGTTCTGAATTGAAATATACATTGACTTTTCTGTCCATAGGCAAATATATTAAGCATCACAGTCATCAAATACATAAAGAATAATCACACTATAGAAGAAAAACAAGACGACATTTTTGCCATTTTTGCTAATTGCTATTGAAGATGATTTTTTTTTGTGCAAGATATCCGTTTGCAATAACTCAAGGAAGCATGAATTTGATTTACAATGTGGATTTCTTAGATAGTCGAATTAGCGTACATAACAAATCATAGACTGTGAATATATTTTGTAAGTTGGTTTGAAATTTTTGACCAAAGTATTAGGCATTAGGTTCCAAAATATTAGATTAGGAATAGTATTAGGAACTGCGAGATTTCATCTTCTAAACATTTGATTATTAGACTGATCCTGAATATTGTCTAATAAAGCTTGATAAAATGGCAAGATAAAATGATAAGATGAGTTGACTACTATCCTACTGTAACATCAAAGCCACAGTCAAAACAGTGAAGTGATGGTGTTTTGCCGTCAACTAAAATATGTGACACTGGTACATAGATAGAAAGATGATGGCGTCCATATTTTGGAACACAATGGTAATATGGATGGTGGGCCGATTCCCTTCTTAGAACCTACATCATAAGAGAATGTTACTGTGATAAGTCAAATTTATAAATAAATCAAACGGAAACGCCCCGTAATGTTGATGATGCTTATGATCTTTGATGAGGTTCATGCAAATATCACTTGTTATTTACTCAATCAGTTATCACTGGAGATCGTCTATTTTCATCAACAAAAGAAGTTGTGTCTGTAGTACCTGTAATGGGATATTGCGCAGACCAATACGAAACCTCTTATTACAATCGTTCGATGAAAGCACTATAGCATTGATAGAGCAAGTGTTGAAAAATAATTGAATATTTGATGTTTAATGGTTAAACCTGCACTCTGGCATTATTTAATGGAGAAATTATGAAATTAATATTTCTTATTACTTATGTATCGAAAAAATGTTTACTCCGTCCGGGACTCGAACCCAGAACTCTCGATTGCCGGTTGATTACTCTTCCAGTTGAGCTAACGGGCACCTCGAAGACACAAATAATTTTTAATATCTTATTGTTTTCAGTATCTAGTAAGATATGCAACTTATATATCCGGATTTGTTGTGACCACCTGTTTTCTATCGTCGATTCATTCGTCATCGGGTAGATGGAGATTCCTGGATGTTTTTATTAATTTCTTTTCCGCTTTGTTGGCGGTCGCATGTTTAATTGAATACTTGATGTTTCGTGGTTAAATCTCCATGCTGGCATTATCGAAGAGTTTTTAATATGTATTTGTTTTCGGTATCTATTAAGATAGACAACTTCTATATCAGGATTTGTTTTCACCATCTGCTTGCTACCGTCGATCGATTTATTCGTCATTGGATGATGGAGCTTCCTGGATGTCTTTATTAATTTCTTTTCCGCTTTGCTGGCGGTCGCATGTTTAAATGAATATTTGATGTTTCGTGGTTAAACCTCTATGCTTTTATTAATTTATTTTTCGCTTTGCTGCCGGTCGCAATATTCAATTTAATATGCGACAGCAAAACGGAAAGAAATTAATAAAAACATCCAGGAGGCTCCATCTACCCGATGACGAATGAATCGAACGATGGTAGCAAACAGGTGGTCAAAACATATCCTGATATATAAGTTGCCTATGTTAATAGAAATGGAAAACAAATACATATTAAAATATAATAAATTATTTGTGTTTGCGAATTGGTGCCCGTTAACTCAAACGGAAGAGCAATCCACCGGCAATCGAGAGGTCCGGGTTCGAGTTCCCGACGGGGTTAACATTTTTTCGACACAAAAATAATAAGCTATTGAAATCTATTGAAATCTATTAATCTATTGAAAAATAATGTAACTTACATTAATTAATACATTTTGTTCTATGTCATACTGCGAACATTTTAGCTTGCCATAGTACACTAAACTCTATTTGTACACAGTTTTGAAATAACACGGTTCCGAAGCAGATTGAATTCATTATTTTTACACGAATTATTTGTTTTAACACGATTCCTAGAAAGAATTATACAAATTTACACACATGCATATTCTATATTTTTTTTTTACCACGGAATTCGGTGGAACGTATCCAACGTGTAAAACAGAGTTGAGTGTATTATACATTTTGGTTAAAACTATTTCAGTAAAAATATATTAGTTGAACAATTCAAGTCTTAATCAATTCAATTCAATATCTTGAACAATTCAAATCAAATATTTAAACCTACCTTATACTGTCCTAAATCTTCAACCAAACATGCTAATATTGCTTCTCTACCAACAGGTATTGTGACATTTGTGATTTCAGCACTAAATCTGGGATTTTCTGTAAAGAAACATTAAATATTAGAAAACACTCTAGTATGGTGAGAAACAAAGTATACCTGACTTGGGATGGGAGTAACATTGATTAGTTATAACTAGATTATTTCGTTGTGTGCATGAAAATAGACTTTATGCCTAGTTAGAAATGTTTGTATAACGAAAATATGAATTTCAAATTTGCATTGGAGCTTCAGTGAAGCTTGACTAAAATAGAGGACGAAGATATACACTATGATGGTAATAGATGAGAAACTCATTTAACCGCTTTACGGAGTAAATTAAAGTGCAGGGCACACTTATCTTGTACATAAACCTTTTACACTGGCAATTCCCTAACTACCCCAAACAATTTTTAAGCTGTTTTAACAGATTTTTTACACAATTGTATTAATGGAATGTAAATTCGTTAAAAAATTATACCTAATCTTTTCTAAAGCTTTGGGAGACATAATAATTTCATTTCAAAAAATTCATTTAAATGAAAAGTTTTCATATATACAAAAGTAATACATTATAGACATTTTAATAAAACGTTAATGAAGTAGAAGTTATTAATCAAACTGTGATGTGTAAAAGCTGATTTAATTAGGAATTTGTAGCTGGACGCCTTCCTGCCATTTGTCCATCAATCACTGTTGCTTCAATCATGTTATTTAATGCGATTCTCATGTATGAAGTAAATCCATTTGACAACTTAGGTATTTCATTTTTATATTCGAAGAGGACTGGCTATCAACAGAACAAATTGGATCCATAAATGTAAATTTGTATGAGATATGCGCAGCATACTGTCCAGAAATAATTCAATAAGTTGCAATCTTTGCATCCATCGGTACGGCAGTATATGGACAAATCGTGGTAATACTCCGAAGCATTCTGTGTCACAGATTGTTCCCGTTTCCTCAATTCGTGAATCGCCACCTGACCTAAAATTTCTTATCAAAGCAAAAACTTTAAACTTTTAATATAAAATTTGCCCAAATGACGAAACACCAATTGACAAAACAAGAAATTATTGTCTGTCAAATGATGTATAATGTTGTGCAGTTGATATATCTTATTGCCCGCCATCCGCAAATGTTAATGTTACCTGTCACATATTTACTTTAACATGTTCAATGTTGGTAAATCAAGGCAAACGAATTATTTTTTCCGGTGGCTTTAATGTGGAGCTACGTGCAAATAGTAATATGTAATATGATACAAATAAGAATATGTCTCTTAAGTTTTTATATACGTAGTTTTCATTTGGTTCCCATTATTGTTAGTCGTACAAGAGTTGCTTGATCATCGATAACATGCATAGACAATTTTTTAGTGAATGACAACATACACACAAATATTATCAATGCTGAGGTAATTAGTTGCAGCTTGTTGGACTATTTTCCGACAGGATCAACGATGAAGTTTGGTCAATTGAAGCCCAAGCTTTTCTCTTTCTATAAGATAAATTTCAATGATAATTCTATTTCTGCCATGCTATTTCCTATTTAACTTGGGGCACTTTATATAAAAATATCAAAACGCGGATCTTACATTGAATTGTTTTTGTAGTGCTTTTAATTCATTTTTTACTGACTTTTTTCCAGTAATACGATGTAAAGTTGGAAATAAATCAAAAATAGTTTTAAAATTTTAAACAGTCCTTTTGCGATTTAAATAATTTGTACCAGCGCAAACTAAGTGTAGCTACAAAGATGTGTAATGATACTCTTGTGTGTTATATTCGAAGCTACTTTTTTATTATAACTTATTTTATTTCATGCAGCAAATGGATATCATTAATCTCGCGTTTCTAATAATAACTTTTCTAATTAGTCTAGAATGCGATAATTAGTAATCCATAGATAATATTATTCACAATTCTTCAC
>WYDF02066713.1:0-11572 GCA_009867245.2 Adranes taylori
GAAATTTTTACACAACGTTGCATTCGAATACGCGCGTGTTTTTATATACTTAAAGCGGGAACACGGGAATACGGGAATACGGGAACAAGAGACCCGAGCAGACCGTAATACGGGAATACGGGAACACATATTCTTGAAATTTTGTTAGGTATATCGCTGGTCGCGTCAATTAGGCCATGTGGCATGCTTAATACTATATAACCTCATATATAATATTTATTCATGGACGTAATCGCCACCCCATATTTCATATACTGGAAGTCCTAGTTTTATTATATCATGCATGAAACAAAAGTTGAACCTTTTGGTTTTGACTGTCACCTTTTAAGTCATCTATTAAATTCAATTAGCAAAATAGTATTTAGGGTAAACTAAACAACATTAGCCTAACCCATGAATATCCCGCCTACAAATGAATCCTCTGGTCACCATATTTGTCCTACGGCCGCTCCTGTCTCACATTTTTCCCGTATTTGCCTACAACGCGAACAGCTGCGCTTACCGGTTTGGCATGGCCTCGACCCCCCTTGGCTCTCTTTTCGGCTAATTTCTAAAAGAGCAGTCTTATGAATTTGTCAGCTTTGGCGCGGTCTGCTGCCGCTTTTGCCGCTTTTGACTTTTGACTTTTGCTGCTTTTGACTGCTGCCACGTTATTCCCCACTACCGCTTTTGACACACTTTTTCTTCGTGCCCGCTTTACGTAAAATTGGAATTACTGGGTCTTACACTTGTTCCTCATCTTTAATTTTTTTTAACTTAAAAAATATCCTATCGTTTATAGTTCCTGAAATAAATCAAAATGTTAGTAAAATTTTAAATCTGGCAACGTCGCGCTTTATATCGTTTGCAGGGACGCCACTATTTCAGTCTTCTAATTTTAAAACTGAATTTCTCAATAAAATAGTCATTTTAAACCCCTCCCAAAATTATGATATGCACCCGCCTCTGATAACAACATTTATTCAATTGCCAAAGCAGTTTATATGTCTCATACAACGTAAAATAATTTTTCCTGTAACTTTGCATATATGAGCTATTACGTAGGCCTTACATGTATATAGTATGTTTGCTGAATGTCGGTTGCCATGGCCAAATTTTAGGCCAAGTTGCCAAATTTTAAGTTATTAAGCGTCATATCTTTGTAACGATAAGGGTTAGATCCATCAGTGAGTACCATTTTAAATATAATTATAAGGGCTACCAAAATGTCAAAAAAAAATATACAGGGTGTTACTAAAAGGTTTTTGGGAAAAAATGTATTGCTCAAAATCCGTCAAGTATATTCTGTTGCTGTCACTGGCCGAATTGAGGTACCTTAGACATACATATGTTACATTACATTTCACTTTCATTTTTCCAACATTCATAGGAACCGAGATATTTAGGGTAGTACTCTTTTTTGTCTAGGTCAAATTACTTCGGTGCTATGGTGTCCGACTTTTTTAAACTCAGCGAATCGCTTGAGTATTAAAGGGACTTTCAACACAAATTTTTTTATTAAAATCCTTCGTTAAGTTTCTTAGGAAATCGACCGCAAAATTTGCAAAACAAAAAAACCCTGTATATATGTTAAATTGTGATTTTAGAAATGATTTTAGAAAATGTTTCAATTAAAATCGAAGGGCCTTTATGTAGCCTATAGAATTAAAGTGTATTTTTATATTAATTTTTAAATTAAAGATACGATTACGATATTAATTTTAATTAACCACGTTTTTTCCACAAGCCATCAAATAGTCTGGAATAAACCTGATAATGATTTGCTCGAGTTGAGTAAGTGAAAGATGTTTTTCATCAACTTTTGTAGCTCCGAATGATGTATTTTGTGTTTGAGGGGCTTAAATAACATTTGATTTTATAGAACTAATTAATTAGTGTATACTTTTTGCTACCATCAATACTTATGGCAGCTTATTGTCTACGAAGTCCAGAATATGTGCGAAGAAGTAAGGTTCTTTAACTCGCTTGCTAATAATACATCCGTATACATTAAAGCTCTACCTATGCTTCTGGTGCACAGCTTAGAAAATTCAAGGATGGATTTTTGTTCAAATACCAATGAAATGTTTCTTTACTGACAGAGTTTTGTGAAAAGTTGGCAAGTTAGAGAATAACACATTTAAAAGGAACACTAGATTTTTTTGTAACTTATCGCTGACTCAGTCACATGTTACGGTTTTCAAGATCCTTTTCTGTTAGATTTTGTCATAGCTGCATATCGTAAGGCTGCAAACCATTGCAAACCTACTGAGGATAACAGTATTGTAAACTGTTTAAAATACAACTCTAAATATCGAAGGGATTATCGGGTACTTACTCCCCTCAAATTTAGTGTTGCTTGGATTACAAATCTTATTTATTTGGTGTCTATGGTAACTTCTTCTTTATTGCGATTATTCAATGGTTGAAAAATATAGAAACACACTTTTCAAATGGATCTTTGCAAGTTCTCGTTATTTTTAGTTAGTGTTTGTATAGTTCGTGTAAAATACAGTCAAAAACAACAAGTTTTCTGCCTTCTGCCGTAGATAGCTTTTTTTTTGAAATTTTTTTTGTCATATGTTTTGAATAAAATTGAATTATGTAAACTAACATTTCCTTCATTCTTTTTTGGGGAAAATAAACAAATATCGTCATATTTTATTGAGTATTAGTTTAATATTCCTATGGGATTTTAAATTATATTTGTTGTTATTTTCATTCCGCTCCAGAAGAACCGATCCAGCGAAAAATCATATAAAATAAGATTTGTCTACGTTTACAGTTTTCCATATCCCCTTTTTTTTTACTTTATTTTTTGTCTTGTGTTGTTGTCCCAAGGTAGTAAAAACACGTCCAATCAATTCAATAGGTCTCAATCAAGATCTAGAAACCTTTTTTTCTCTATTTTTCTGCTTTTTTGTTTTCTATTCGAATCTTCTATTCAGATAAACAATCGACATTCGAAATGTCAGAAGTAAGAGAAAAACAAAATGGTTACACGGTTGATATTGCAATATAGTCATTGACGTATCAAGATGAAATTTAATTAGTTTAATTACTTTCTTTTGTATTTCTTCAAAAGTCTCCATAATCTCCAAGTTCAACTTTTGTACTACTTTATATAAGAAAAATATATAGTATATGTGTGCCACTCTATCTTTCATTAAGCGAAGGTCAAAATTTGTAATATGTATCTTAGCCCACTTTTTTTTGAACTGGGCGTCGTGGATGAAATTATTGAAGAAAACGATGCTCATACTAATGTGTATTTACGTAATATAGTGTTTGTCTACATAGAAATAAAGGTAGTAGATTCAGTTGATAGTTGATTTGATCCCAACCAACGAATTTGGTATACCATTAATGTGGAGTTGCGAACTTTACGCAGTGCTACATTTTTCTGTATGTAACCACAAACTTTTTTTATCACCGAGTAAGGCCAATTGGTATTGATGACCTTATTGGTAATTTTTGTTCTAATATTTATGTATACAGATGAGTGATGTTGAAATATATATCACTCGGTTGATACACTCTCTGGCTCGTAATTTCTTTGTTTCGCAATTTCTTTGCTCTTAAGGAGACTGGAAATTATATATCGCCGTTCAATTTTGATATTTGTGCTAAATTTAATAATTGCTCTAATTTTAGAGATACTGTCAAGTAGATAATAATTTGGGTAAACTAGTTTTTATCTTAATTACGCGAAATATTATTGAAGAAAAGTTTATAGTAATTACTGATTGACATTTATTTGACCACCGTTTAAATGTCGCCCCGTAAATACTATAATATTCTGATGGGTTTAAAATTGTGCTTTTAAAATCAACTATTTTTCTCCAAGTAATAAAATAAAATACAATTACATCAAGTCTCTGTACAGGTCTCTGTACAGAGAATGAATCCCTAAATGTTGCGTAAATCTGGTGTGTAACTTCGTACAAACCTAAGACACTTCGTAAGCAAATTCAATTAAAATATATGTTGAAAATTCAATTGTTAGGCATTAATTAAGGTAGCAAATCACTCCATTGCTTCGTGAAAAAGAGTCGAGAGTTTTCCATTTCTTTAGGATCAGTGTTTGAATGGTCTAACCTCAAGGAAACAGAAAAAGCATGTTTAGTTTGGTCTGTAATTACTCCAGATGTCAAATAAGGGCACATAATTTTACAATATATCACTGAAATTTTTAATATTCCTTCTTAGTTAGTTTTTTTTTTTATTATAAAGGACTTTTCGTTATAAAGGACTTACGTGAGCTTTTGCACCTTGTATATAAAACTAATGTATGCATAAATGTGGCGTAATAAACTTAGAATTATATAGATATAAATTTTTGTACACCACTGAGTTTTAAGGAAAAGATGACAAATTCACTTCAGTCGTTCAGCAAGTAGAGAATTCTCGTGCCTCTATAGGGCAAAAAAAGTTTGAAATTCAATAGAAACAAAACGAAATAAATATGAAGCGAAAGTTGCGGTATAACTTAACCTCTCTTATCCCGTATCCGATATTTTGATTTTCTGTACGGTAAATAAATTTAACGGACGCCATGATTAATTTCAAATGAGTATTGTTTTAAGAAAATAAAACCTCTTTTGTCATTCGTGGAGGAAATTTAATAAAACATGTTTTTTTTGCAAAATAAATAAAGACCTCAGTTAAAATTTATGAAAGTAATATTTTGGAAACAAATGGTTGGTTAGCATATTTGATAAAACATTTGTCGCTCTGATTGTTTCCCGATAAAGTATTGTGAAAATGTCAATGAAGAATGTAAGTAGTATACTAGTATTTACTTCTTGTAGTTGGACTAACTTTTTAAATAGATAGGTGCGTTATTATTTCGAAAATATTGATAATTAGGAAGTCTTTAAGAATCAATTACAAAAATTGAGGCATGGTGGACACGTGCTTATGGCATAGTGTAACTGTCGTCAACAAGCACAAGATATCACTATGACCTTTGTTTGTCATGAATGTTTCAAAACGTTCCACCAGGCCATCTTTCACCATGTACCTTAATGGTTAATTGGTCAATGTGAGCTGTATCGGGTGTGGATTTTAAAGAGATGGACTAGTACTTTGATTTAACTGGAGAAATGATTTCTACGAGGACTTGTTCACCCATTAAATGGATAAATTCTTCAATTATTATAGATGATAGATAGTATTTGTGTCCATTGCCGCGATTAGCTTCATTTGTTGATACGTTGTACAAGAAAGTTGTCTTACTGGGCAATGAGTTGAAGAATTGAACAGCAAGTTTCTATTTCTAGGTGATCCAACTAATTCGTTGTCCCCAATAATGCTAAGCCACGCTTGGCAATTAAATGAATTACATTAACTACCCGTTTCAACACTGATTTCCAATAATGCTGTAGAAATTTGATCTGTTGTCCGCTCCGTATCAATTCGCCCCATTACTTTTAACCTCCTACTGAAAGCAATCCTCGCCTTTAAATGTTCCGTTGGCTGCTGATAACTATGTATACGTTCTTGTTTCTAATCACTGTATCCATTAAACTAAAGCTTACAAGACTCAGATTTTACTGTATTTAAGAAGAACATCAATCTACACGTAAACCAGTAAACACATCCATTAGAACAGGGATGCACAGACATTCGGAAACTAAGGGTCACGTAGAGTTTTTGTGAGTTTTTGTAGCTGCTTAGTATATAATTACAGTGTAAACACATACAATAAGTAAATAAATTTCTATTTTGTTATTAATTAGACTTATGGCATTGCATTAATTTAACAATTGCTTTAATATTTGGTTCAATCTTTGTAGTGGCCAATTGTAAAGTGGGTTCCAAATTTTTATTTTTCCAGTGATTTCTATTTTTCGATTTGGCACCGTTCATAATTTGAGAAGCTTGTTCGCAGACATATGTTGACCCGACGAGACTTGCGCATTTTAGTGCATTATCCAGTAATGGCGGTTTCTATCGAAACAATTCGTGAAAGTTTAATAAATCTCCTCATTAAATTTATTTCTCAACTCCATATTATTTTGGAGATCAATTAGTTCAAGTTGGACTGCTTCAGATGCATTTTCAGGCAGAATGGCAAAAGTGTTCCAACACAAATCAAGCAAAGGTTTAATTTATTTTTTTGTAATCTGAAAAACGATTTGTCATTAGCAAAGTGAAGAAAATTACTTCAGCTTTGAATAGACTTTCTTTGAATATAATAGCCATATCGTTGAGTAATCATTTGATTCTTTTCATGTACTCGAGTATTTATCGTCTTTAGATTACTAGTTGTGTCTGTCAAAAAGGCTAAGTCCGATAAGCAATTCAAACTTTTTATTTTCAGAATCTAATTTTTCGATCATAAATATTTCGATTTCATCAATTAAATTCAGTAAACTCTCCAGTGTCCTATCAGTGCCCAGCGATTTAGCCACCTCACTTCCGTGTAAAAAATTAAGTGTCTATATTCGTTTTCATAATTTTCAAGAACATTTACATTAACGGCAGTTAAGGCCCTGAGAATTTATAAAATTAATAGTTAAAACGACAATTTTCATGACGCTCAAATCCTACGTTCTCGGGGCATAAGCTTTTTCGGTTAATTATGCACTGGAATTGAATCAGTTCATCTGCTTGAAGGAGCTCTGTCCGACGCAATTCTTGATAATTCTGTTAAATCCAAATTCATTTTTGTGCATTGTGCTAAGAGTCCCGTTCACTGCCACTGCCCGTTCACTGCCACAACATGTCACTGCCCTTCGCTTGACCTAATAAGAAACACCTTCCAATTAATTCCCCACAGAGGATTAAAGTCCTCTCTTTGTTACTCCTCGGATAAATAGTAACAACTGAGCTGTAGAAGCTTTATCTGTCGATTCATCAATAGCGAATGACTGTAAATGATCTTATTTGATGAACTCTTTTGTTGCTCCTTTATATCTGCAGACAGTGCAGTATTTTTTCTACGTATGGTTATTCTATTTAACTGTTTTTTTTTCAAAATTTGTAACTAATTTTGAACAAATATTTTCAGCAGCTATTCTCAAACAATTTTTAACAAAATCAACATCTGTAATTGGCAGCCACCTTTTTGCAATTTAACGAGCTCTTCAACGGGTTTTATTAAATATCGCCTGCTGCACTTCCAATTCTCGTTGTGAACATGATGGTTTTTGTCTATATAATTCCTGAGTGTAGTTTCCAATATACCATTTTTTTTTCAAAAAATTGTTTTGCAAAACTAATTTGTTTAATATTTAAAGATGGTTTAATTTTGAAGGGGTAGGTCAGGTTAGGTTAATGTTACTTTTCAATGTTATTTTTCATCGGGAGCATTATTTTTCGTTAAGTGAATGGTATTAGCATGAATTAGGAGTGCGCTTTTGCGTTGCACACATAATTGTAGGCAAATAGAAATATCGCGTAAATACAGAGGGCATTTAAATCAGAGAGCTAAGTTTTCAGTTACGATCTGTTGAGAAGTATACTTGGACTTCTGCTGCTTTTGTATAAATTGACCTGCTTGTGTCACGACGCACCTAATGAACATACGCATCTGATTATTTGCTTGCAGGCTGCTGAAAAACCAAGTAAGCTCCGCGCTTTGTGCATCCCTGCATTAGAGGGAGAGACGTATAACCAGTTCCTAGTTATGACTTCCCCATTATGATTTTGACGACGGAAGGGCTCAAGCCTTCACATTATTGGCATATTGCGGCTCTTTCTAGGAGTGTGCAATGAACAAACTTACAAAACAGTGCTGAACTGTTGATACATCCCTCTTCAGTCAGTAATCCCGCATCTGTTTAGAAATAATGGATGGGCATAGTCCAATGTCATTGCCCTTGGTGGGCCCTCAACTTCAGCTTCTATATAAGATATGTCACTGTGGGCCTCCATTTCTATATGTTCTTCAATGGTGCCCGTTAATACTTCTGCAATTTCTTTTGTCAGGATCATCAGCCATTTCCACTGAAGTATTTTCAAATTAATCAGGTTCTGCAAAGTCATCACTAATTTCCGACACTTGGTTGAACAGTGAAGAACTGGTCCAATGTTCTTATATTCTTTGCCATTTCTTCTGACGGATTGCTGTTTTATATTTAATAGAAGCCACAGACTCCCAAATTTCCCATCGTTGCGACGCCAAGCGCAGTGTAACGTCATTATACTGACGTCGAAATACACTTGCTATATTGAAGAAAACTTATTACTTGTTTTTCTCTAAAGGTATTTAATTTTAATCAAGGATTCCTTATCTTTTTGACATTTTATTACTAAGTGTCAAATAATAACTGCATAAAGTATCGCAATAAAGCAACTATTCTTACAAATAAGACAGTCACGGAATAAAAATTAAGAAAATTTTAAAACACCCTTTTAGTGTTTCGAGAACACTGAATAAAATAGATATTATATATAATAGATAATAAAATAGATAATAATTCTTTCTCTTACGAAAGAGAGGTTCGATATTGCAACTGTTATGATATTTATTGAAATTAATATGGAAAAAGCTTTTTGATATGTGAATATATGGATTCTGTACTTTAAAAAAAAACGAATCCATATATTCCATATATTTTATCGATAATTAGCGATTTTCAAATATGTATAAATTTCTACATTCCCTGTTTTGATAGTTTAATTGAAAATAAACTTAATGGGAAGAAGATATTATTGCCTATATTGCTGAGAGGCCCACTCTTGATGGGTAGCCCAGGGCCCCGCCATTAATCCGGCTCTGCCTCAATGGATTTCTATTTATATACCTCTTATCTATAAAAATATCGACCAATGAAATTCAAGTGTCCTTGTATATATGACATTTATCATAATTTCGAATTATTTAAATTTCTAGTGCTATTTATTGTGATGTATTTTCTAATATGTAGCCTTTATTTAATTATGCATAAAATGCACAGTCACTATTCTAATTAAGTAGGTGTTAATTTCGACAATTGTGGTGTAAAGAAGATTATAAGAATTAGTTGTAAAAATCGAGGCAAGGTGGACACGTGATTCTAGCATAGGCTATGGCTGCTATCAACGCCTGTTCTTATTCCAAATATAGGCATAAGGTCTCATTGCATCGAACTAGGAATTCGATACTCAACCGTTACGCTATGAATGCGTATATTAATTTTTTAAATCTTCTATTTAAACGTTGCTTGTATGTAAGTTTGCATATATTAAGATGTTATATTTTGAATTGTTCGCTGTATACACATACAGTATAATATATTGTATCTGGTATGTGTTATGAATTTGGACGATTTACAATCAAAGTTCACCTCGTATAACACATGCATTGGGGTACTTTTCTGAGAAGCATCGGATCATTCTAAAGATGGCCAACGTTGTTTCTACAGTGATTTTAATAGTAAAGGGGACTTTAACAATCAAAGCTCAACACCTTAAAATACACGATTACTCATTAAAATATCGTGCTACTACGTACTCTAATACTGGAGATGAACCGCATATGTTGAGGTGTTGAGCTTTTATTAAATGTTTTAATTCGTCCAAATGCATAAAACATAGCTGATACCTTATATTACACAATATATGTATAGAGCGAATAATTCAAAATATAACATCCTAATCTATGCAAACTTACATACAAGCAACGTTTAAATAGAAGATTTAAAAATGATTTGTATAGGCATTCATAGCGTAACGGTGGAGTTCGGATTCGTAGTTTGATGTAATGAGACCTTACGCCTATATTTGGAATAAGAAAAGGTGTTAATAACAGCTATAACCTATGCTAGAAAAAGTGTCCACCTTGCCTCAATTTTTTCAACTAATTCTTATAATCTTCTTTTCATCAGAATTTTCGAAATTAAAACCTACTTACTTAAAATTCTTCTTACCGCGTAAAGGTAAATACTACTTACATTCTTCACTATTCTAATAGTTTCTATTTTCATTTCTCTATTTTATTGAAAATTCATATTTTCCGAACTTATGACGTCATCTGCGCCCTATTTTGATGCTTATCGTTAACCTTTGTAATTTCCATAAGTTTGGGCTGAATTAATGGTACTCCACAAGTTAGTAGTCAATTCCACTTTCGGACAAACACATCTTATATGGATATAGGAATATAAACAAACAGACCAATTTGTGAACTTCCTTCATTTGTAGTAATTTCAGTAACTTATTCGTATTGTGGTTGTAAAGCATTCCGTAATGATCTCTTTAATCAGCGGTTCTATTTTAGAATTCCTTATAAAAATAAATTATTGAAGATGTGCCAATACAATGGTTTTCGTATGGGGTCTCTAAATAAGGTGATAATATTAGAAAAAGCATTATTCTCTCTTGAAGTATCCTAACAATACGGTTGTAAACTTTTCATCATGAAACACTGGTAAGATCTATATTATTTAGGTAGCATGCCTCAACTGATAACATATCACGTAATTATAAAATTCTCTAAGATCCTTCTAGTACATAAACACCAATCATTTATTTGACAACAATAAGTTTTTTTACTGGAACTACCAAATATTAAAACAATAAACACAAACTTCTCGATTCATAACTGTCAGAATAAAAATAATATTATTATTTTCAATAAAACTTTGCGACTTTTCTAAGATCTTTTATTATTTTTCATCGTCGCATAAGAGTCCAAGTTATCCATAAAAAAAACTTCTTTCGTCTATGAGAAATAGGAAAAGCAGAATAACAAGATGAGGCAGAAAAGTTTTTCCCTTTATAGTCACACCAAAATATTAACTGGAAATTTTCTGACTTTGACGCCAATATGTTCAACGACATATGGAGCTCATCTAAAAATATATATCAAATAATTTTCGAGGACAAGGTTGTGTAAATAAGTTAATATTTCGGGAGATGATTTTGCTTCCAATGTGATTGGCAAGAAAGAATCCTTTTACCAGGTACGAAACAATTCTCTCCTACACTACGGGTATGTCTCGTACAACAATTACAAAATGCTATTTACTTTAATACCCACTTTAATTTTCGTACTACGAAATCAAGTTATAATCCCCAATTTCCTTACCCTGTTTAGAATAACACACAAGACTTAGTAATTGTTTACTTTGCCAGCACTTTTGTATTGAACTTTATTTGATTATAATTAAACTACAACCAGTGCCGCATCGTCCTGACATTTACCCATTGTCTACCTTAGCTAAGGCTGTTTAAATGAAACATATGCATAAATTCAACTAAGTCTATTAATAATGATTTGATTAATGTTACATGCAAATAAAAAATAATTTTTTGTACATCCAAAATAAATAACTCCTCGTCAAAATAATAAAATAAAATAATATTTATATTCAATTTCTATATACAAATAGATTAACAAACATGGCGTTTAGATTTCGTCAAATAAATTCCCCAAATTTTAATAACATTATTATACTTGCACGTTTTTTCGTTCCTACCATCACAAATTATTTTATAATTACACACTGTTACCTTATTAATTTGTTTACATTTATTTTTACTAAATAAACTTGTGTTATAATTTTATCTAACTTATTTCATGTGAACCTTCAGAAGGATTACTTAATTATTAGCCAACACTGTCTCCCCCCCCCCCCCCCCCCCCCCCCCCCCCACCCCCCCC
>WYDF02066724.1:0-11572 GCA_009867245.2 Adranes taylori
TTTGATGAATTATTAGAGAATTGCTTATTGCAATTGATAATTATGTAAAGTAATCAAAATCCGTTATCAAATGAAGCTAAGAGTTAAAACGGAAAAGTTACAAATATTTTGAATCATTAACTACAATTTTTCTAGAAGCTATACTAGAGCTGTTTAACAGAAGAGTGAATTTTTAAAAGTTGGTACCACTGTCGTGAAATGACTATATTGCAGACTTCAGACATCTTTCAGAAGCCTATGCTCAAAATTTCGTGCAAATCAATTAGATTACGTTTGACAGTCGTTAAAAGTAAACAATTTGTCAATTTTTGATCAAAAATTGATACAAAGGAATTTCGTGATTTAATGAAACATTGTTTTTACATGGAAAGAATATGAAAGAAACTGAATCCTAAAATGAATTTACAAGTGGTTTTCTGCCCTCGAAAGTGGTCATATGATCACGCTGATGCTGAACATGTGGGGCCTTCAAACGCTGTTACTATTTAAGAAATTATTGATAATGTCCATTCCACTGTAAAGAATGATCGCTGGGTCAAAATGCGTGAGATAGCTAACGAAGTGAGAATTTCAACGGAAGGGATACACGATATTATACATCAACATTTAAACTTGGAACGTTGAGCGTAAGATGGATGCCGCGATTGCTAACTGTAGCGCAAACGTGCACTCGTGTTTCTGTTTCTATTTACTGTTTGACTATTGACGTGTTTCTGTTTCGTGTTTCTGTAAAAATCCAACAAAATTTTTTCGTCGATATGTCACCGCAGATGGAACTTTGATACATCATTACACATCAGAAACTAAATCACAATAAAAACAGAGGATTCCTCCCGATGAAACTGCTCCTAAAAAGACATAAACCATTTTTTCTGCCATTAATCAAATGTAGAATACTTGTGGCAGTAGGCTACATTTTGAGCTTGAAATAACTGATTGGAATAAAGGAAATCATCCAAATATTTAGAGAACTGTTCCGACGATTTTGCGAGAACTGTGGCGATGATTTTGTGGGATTCCCAAGGCGTAATCTTTATTAATTATTTAGAGAAGGGAATCAGAATAACTAGCCCATATTATGCTAATTTACTGACCCGTTTTGATGTAGAACTAAAGAAACACATTTCTTGCGCGACCATATTTCTTCTAAAAGAAAGATCTGTTCCATCAAGAAAACGCACCATCTCAATCGTCCGTAATTGCAATCGCTAAATTCATCGAATTAGGTTACGAATTGTTGCCCTATCCTTCATATTCGCCAGATGGGGCGCCCTCTAATTACCTTTTGTTCTCAAGCTTGAAAAAGTGGCTCGGTGGAAGAATTCGGTACAAATGAGCAGGTGATAGCTGTAGCGGATGCATATTTTGCAAAGCTTCGAAAAGATTACATTTTGGATGGATTAATAAAAGTGGAAACCAGCTGGATAAAGTGTGTAGAGTTGCAAGTGAATTATGTACAAAAATAAAATATAATTTTTAACCCAAAATAAGTTTTTCAGAAAAGTCAGCTCGTATTTCGTTTAACGTGATTAATTTTCGTTTCTGCTTTGAATCATTTTATTATATTTAGCAATCTAACTAATGTATTGCAACATATAGTTAGACACAAAAAAAAAAAATCTGTTTCCATTAACCAGATGCTATTTGAAAATTCTGAAGAAAGTATAACGTACCTGCCACCCCCCCCCCTCCTTCTTCTTTAAAAAAAATATTAACGAAGAAGAAGAATTATCATAAAAATCGGCATTGATTTATCAGACAAGCTTGCTTCTTCTCAGTCTGTTGTGAGAAAACCTGTAAGGTGGTATCATTAAGTAGTTGACGACTTTGCATTTGGAACATTAGTAATACCTGCGTACCTTGTGTTTGCTTTTTCCGAAAGGAGCAAAGAAAATTTAAAGTGACCGAATTCAGAATGAAAGTTGTTTATGGTCTCCTAGATATGCCTGAAGAAGAAAGAGTTGGAACAGCAACATTGGCACAGATCACCAATCATTATTTACAAAAGACTAGGAAAATGCAGTGTGAACTAGATAAAATAAGGTAGGTTACATTTTACAAGTGCTAATTACTTGAGTTCCATACTTTTATTTTAGAGCCTCAAAGAAAAATTGTAAAACTTGAGACGAAAGATTTTCGGCCTGCTCTGGAAGAACACGTTTTGCAACACGTGTTCAAATGATCGTTTCTTATCTTTTGATTGTTTTCATAAAATTGATACTCAAATAAGATTTCTTTTCCAATAATTTGTTTTTCCCATCCTCTTGGGTAGATACAGCATTCGCAAAGCATTGAAAACGTGTACTGTCTACCCAATTTGGTGGCTACATTCCGTTATCTTCCTCGTTTTACGAGAAATTGAACAATATATTTAAAATGATTTAATATACGGAAAATATAGTTTTGTAGCCAGAAACAATTCACGTGTTTCGGCTCTGGCAGCAGCAGGAAAAACATGTCTCCATCCAATTGGATGGATGTGGCAGTAAACCTATTAAACTATGATTTTTGGAAAAACAAAAAGTACTCCGATGATAATTCATTTGTTAACACGCTGGTTTCACAAACCTGTTGAAAACATAATGGTGCTAAAGAGAATACTGAAGTGATGTTTATAATTATACCATAAGTAGCTATCTGTTAGAACCATTGCTTATTTAAAGTTTTAAAAAATATTTATGGTTTTTAAATATGAACGATCAGCAAGCCACATTGTCAAAATTATTATGTAAATACATAATACTATTTAACTAATTTGGAGAAAAAATTATAATAATAAAAATTTTTAAAGAACGTGAAACATACAAATAACATAAAATAATAATTGGTAACGTCCACGCGTGTACACCTCCCCTCTGATATTTTGTGCAACGCAACATTATTCGGTACGCTTCTGTTCGTGGTCTCGAACGTTTCGCATAATTGTCAGTTGTTAATTATTTCATTAAATTAATCTACATTAACCGGCAAAATATGCGAGTTATTTGTATGCGTGTGGCGCGTTTAAGCGAATGACAATTAATCCGGTGGCCGTTGCTGAAAAGAATATTACGCGACTGACTGTCGGACGTCATCTCAGATTGTCTGTTTCATCATTTCGTCGAATTCAATTCCAGGGGTCGTTTGTTTATTCAAACAATCTCGGATCTATCTTTCCTCTTTTTTTTCCTATATTTTATATGCTGGTCGTAAAATAAATAGTTCATCAAAATCGCTAAAGTGTTCATCAACGTGTTTTCTAAAGCTTAAATTTTGATCCAACAAACGATTTCATGTTTGCAAACTCCTTTTGAGTTTTATTAGAACTTCGAATTTTTGTGAACTAGTTTGGAAGGAGGAAAATGTTCCTAAATAGCAATTATGACTCTTATAATTTTAAGTAATATACATTAGTGAGTGATTTCTAAAGTACAAACTGTTTGTTTTCATATCGAGCTGTAAGCGAGAGGAATATCTCGCTCTCTCTCTCTACCTGTCTATTTCAAACTCGTACAGGCAGCAGGCAGCCGAGTCGTTGAAATAGTATATGATTATATACCTGTCTCTTTTTGTATTTATACAACTATTATACGTGCTATAGAATATAACTATTAATTATTGCATAGCCATTGCAAATCTTCCGTATATAAAAGGAACTACTGACAAAATATCATCATCCTAAACAAAAATGGCATAATTGTACCTTCAAAGTTCTGACCAGCATAGGTTCAGTCTTTAAACATCAAAAATCCATTTGTGTGTAATGAGTGCAGCTTCTAACCCTTTTGTAGCTAGCAAAATGCCAGCTGCAATCACGATTAATTGCTCTCACTATTTTCCTCTTCCTATGGTAAATTGCATTTACATAGGTGACTATTCCACTCTCTCACTAATTGTTTTCGGCTATCATTAATGTAACTCGAATCAGATGTGGTTGCTTCACACATGCTAATGCAATACATACAATGTGCGTTTGCGCATTGGTGATTTCCTATCAATTAGACCGGTTCATTCACACATACAATGATAAAGCCGATAAAGACGGCATACCATTCTCCCATTATACTTCTTGGATCGGTCGATCATGTAAAAGCATTTGTTCAAGATTTAATTAAATACCATAGGGCATTTCTACATCTTAATTGCAAAACTTATTTATGGTAAACCTGCCATAAGTATGTCACAACTTATTTAGCCTATCAAATAACCAGCTAAGCATTTAAAAGCAACTAGCAATCCAGACTTATTTACATAATTTATTTAGGGAAACACAGGATACGCAATAACAATGTAATATAACGATATTTATTGATTTTTGTAATTATAATACGTATATGGTCTCACCTCGCCATTTTAGTTGACTGACATTTCTTGTTGACGCTAATTATAATTAAAAAGTTTGTTAGATCGATCTATATTCCACATTCCATCAAACGAAAGTAAAAGATGGAAGAATAGGGAACTAGATATAAATTGATTTGTTATAATTGTACTTCGATCCTCAGGGTGGTTAAGAACGAAACATCCCTTACGGCTCGTTAATGCTTAGATGAAATGATGTTGATGTTGGTTAGGATGCCTCGTAGAAACGTCTGTTTGTTGTTGAATGTAATGAAGATATCGGCCAAGCAATAAGTAGGATCGAAGATGTGGAATATGTTGTTGCAGCATGCTAGGAGTGAATATCTTTGTAATTGTAATACGTATAGGGACTCTAATCGCGATTTTAATTGACTGACATTTCTGGTTGAAACTAACTATAACTCAAACGTTTGTTAGATCTATCTATTCCATATTCCATCAAAAGAAAGTAAAATATAAAAAAAATGGTCAACTAGATATAAATTGATTTGTTGTAATTGTTCTTCAGCCTTGAGGGTGGTTACGAACGAATTATCTCTTAGAGCTCGTTAATGCTCAGATGTATTGATGGTGGTTAGGATACCTGGTCAAAACGTCTGTTTATTGTCGAAGATAATGAGGATATCGTCCAACCATTGAGTAGGATAGAAAATGTGAAATACGTTGTTGCATGCTGAGAGTGAATATGGAGAATTTTATTCGCTATCACCAAAGTAATATCTGAAGAAGCGACGATGCTGAACTTCAAGAGACACAGGATAGAGCTATCCTTTTCCCGGAGTTGGAGGTAACGGGACGTCACCTGAAGCTGTTGGCGGGATCGGCGATCCGGGTGTTGGAGACGAATCTTATGCTTGGCTTGGTGGTAGAATTAACTCGGGTAGATCTACCATTAGGCTACCCGAGGGGATGGGGCGAAGGAAGAAAAAAGAAAATCTACAAAAGTTAAGAGTGAACCATCTGATGATGATTTATAACTGATTAGCTTAGCATTGACATTACGCTAATTTGAGCAAATCACTTTTAAAGGCGCGACATTGTCTCGCTGACGAAAAAGGAAGATCTGATTAAGTAATTATAAATTGTGAGTCCGAGATGCGCGATATTAACTCGTTGGCCAATTCAGAATTTCGTCTCCTCGATAAACTGTGTTGGCCTTTTATATTCGAATTTTGGCAGAGGGATACACTCCTTGCGTATCCTTGGTAGAGGGATACATTCCTTGTGTATCCTTGGTAGAGGGATACACTCTTTGTGTATCCCTGGCGGAGGGATACAGTCCGTATGCATGGTGGGGCTCTACGTGATGGGAATAATCGAATCTAAACAGTGTTCTGCTAAGATTCTCGTACAATCAAAGCAAATAAAAGATAACTGATAAGACTGTTGAACTAATAAAGGCGGAACCATAACGGCTTGCTGCTGAAAATTATCTGAAATCGAAAACTCTAAAAGCTTTACTAGCAAACTTCCAAAAAATTGACGGTTAGAATCATTGAAGTAAAAAAAAATTTCCGTTACAATTCTCGGGAATTGTAAAAACAAAATACTAAGAGCCTCTCTCAAAAATAACAAACAAAACTATTAAAAGTCTAAGCAAAAAAAAATACATAGCTGACGTAAACAACTACTAAACTCATAAATACAAAGAAATCGAAAGATGTTTGAAATTAATATTTTGTTAAAATTTAGTGCATGTGGAGTTTCTTTCTGCTGTCAGTTTCCTTCTTATAAGTTTTAGCAGGAAAATATTCAACGAATTACATTTATTTGGTGGTTTATATTAAATTACCAATACTGTCCCTATTAAAAAGTATGCACCCTGTATAGCTAATAATATTTTAAAATTCATCATTTCTATTGAGTTTAGGAATTATTAAATTTAAAATACGGAAAATTTTATAAGTAATAAATATATTTTAAATATTATGATAATAAATTATTTTAAAATGATTTTAAAGTTTTTTTCATAAATCTTGGATAATAACTCGTATTTCCATAAAAACGGGAACGGGACATTCACCGGAGCTTACTATACGATAAAATACGGTAAACTAATTATCGCAGTAACGTTTAAAAAACTGGGACGAGGATTACAACTTTAAATTGAAGATATTAATTGAAAACATGAGTCTGTAACGCCACTGATGATATTTCCAATCCATACGATTTATAAAGATAAATTCCGAAAGCTGAGCGCTGAGTCAGATTCACATCATTTATAATTCTAGAATGACAAATTACGCATTCTTGGAGAAAAGAAATTGCAAAAAAAAAACGAATACAAGAAAAATTAATTTTATTGTGTGAATAAGGGTTTTCATTAAATATAAGTACATAAAAGCTTTTCATTATAAATGTATTATTTGACAATGAATTAAAAATGTTTATATATGTATTTACCAAGTGTAAGAAAAATTTATTGTTTAGAGAAATATTTCTCATGTTATCAACAATTAAGTAATAACGATTAATTAACAATTAATTAAGAACAAAAAAGTAATAACGAAGTCATTTGTAATAACAAAGTAACAACGTACAACATAGTTGGTTCGTTGTTACTTTGTTCAAAATAAACGGACTGACTTATATTTAATTTATATCTACAATACAAAATTGATTAAAATATCTCATTGATACAGATTTTAAATATTAAACTTTTATATGTACTTAAGAATTGAGGATAAATGGCATACGACTACCGAAACCTTAAAAATATGTACGAAAATAATAAGTGTGCAGCCCGTGAATCAATAGAAAAACCAGAGGGGTGTTACAATGAACTTTTTTAAGCCCCTCGACAATATTAAAAATATTCCGTAAGGAGAATTTTAAAGATGATAAATTCTCCACATTTGTTATTTGAAAAAATTTTGGGAAATAAACATGGATGGGGTTATACGATATTACGTAAAATTTATGAAATTTTCAATTTCAATGAAACGATGAAAATTTGAAAACAAATCGCGAAATATCATTCAATTGGAAGAAAAAATAATTGTAAATAAAAAGTTTTATACTTTTCGAGAAAAATGGAAAAATGCAATTCTTCAAAGTCCATCTATTGTACTTTTTTCTCGACCCGTAGAAATCCCTATGTTAGATCGTTACGTAGAGCTTGAATACGGCTTTGGCCTGTTGAGTAAAGCACAGCGTGTCTGATTGATAGGAATAAGGTGTGTGTTGCTGGATGCATTGAATGTGATAGAGGGCACTGCAGCCCTGCGACTTTTGGTGGCTGAGAAAGCCAGAGCGTATGCTTAAGACACTGACCTTAAGCTGGAAAGATATGCCACAATTGAGCTGTGGCAAAAAGAATGGGACATAAGGATGGAAGGAAGATGGACATTTAAAATGATACCCAAACTGAAGGAATGCGTGGAGTTGAACGTGACAGTCTAAATAACTATTTTACGCAGGTCCTGACTGGGCATAGCAGCTTCGGAGAATAGCTTCATTGTATCGAGCGAAGGGAGTCCGATGTATGTGAATACTGTGTTGCGAAGTGCAAGGGCAGCGTAAAACACACTATGTTCTGCTGTCAGACATGGACGGAAGGCAGACGTGAGGTCGAAGTTTATTTCGCTTGGACAATAAAGCTTGAGCGGTGTTCTCACAATTAGCTACTAGACGGTTGGATAGCATTACTAGCGCGGCCGCGCACAGTTTAAGACAAGACTAGCAAAGTTAATACCACTGCAGCGAAAGCCAAATAATCCGCAGGAGATGACGTAACCAGTGATAGTCAATATGAGCAGCTTTAACATCCCTCTACACGGAAATAATGTTTGCGTAGTTCTAGAGTGTTTAGTAGAGCTGCAGAGGAAATGGTCTAGTTGCCATTGTCCATGTCTAGGTCCAGTCCAACACATCCCCCATGAAATAGAAGCACAGAATGATAAGCTAGCAAAGAAAAAGGAAGTATCCCTAAAATATTTGGTTTTTTTTGAGTAGCTAGTTGCTATTAAAACTTTTGCTTTAAAAAAATCTAAAAGGTTTACAGAGTTCCTGATGTCTAGAGGTACGTTTAATTATATTATATTTTATTCACTATTCTTGTTACTAATTTTATTTGAACAAAACGGATTGGTGCTAAAATTTATCGCACGGTAATATTTATTTTCCTGACTATATTAAATAACAAAAATATTCAGTTTTTATATTTAATATGTTAAGTTCATTTAATGCAGAATTACCAATGAAGAAATAATTTATTAAAATTATAAATTTTTGATCCCATTTTATTTATAGTCGGGTGGGTGTCATCAGAAAATTCGGAATTTATCTATCAAGTAAAAAACCTACCCCATTATAGTCACAAAAAATAGTAACAATATGAACTGTTTTCAAATGACAGCTAATTAAATACTTTGAAAGCACAATTTATTATTTGTTTTAAAAATTATTCCTTAAAAAAGTAATACAAGAAGAGAAGTATAATATAATAAAACAAATTAAACATAACACAAAACTTCCTAAAGTGTAAGAGTGCAGATATGTAGTAGCGATCATATCAATGTGGCAATAAGTCCCGTGTGCATTTCAAATTCCCGTAAAATCATCTTCGCGTAATAGGGAATAGAGAAGGGGAGATAATGGATTGAGGACAGGATGACTATATTAGTAGAACAGGATCAGATCAGCACAAGCACGCCGAGAACTGTAGCTACGACTTGACGGCGCCAACATCTAGTGGCGCCGCGACGCCACAGACAGTTTAAAAAGCGAGATGAAATGTACGTATGCGTTTCACTATAAACGTAACCTGCCTGAAAGTATCGAGAAACGTACAGTTCAGCACATAAAAGAAATATTAGAATAAAATATTTTATTTATTATGGATCAAGGAACAGCAAATATTAGAATATTAATTAATACTTTGAAACTATTAAAATTATTTAATATAATTTAAAAATACTTTTTACATACTTACTATCCCCTCGTTAATACCCCACAGGGATACCAACTCGGCCCAGCCCAAATAGAGTACATTTATTTTAAAACAAATCGTACACATATTTTATATAGGAATTCCTACGTAATTTTACTTGTCAAAAAGAATACATGTACTCTTTAAAGAGTACAGTTAGTCACCCTAATACACCGGGATGAGTTTCCCCTGTTTTCATTCTTCAGGTACATGTTATTTTAAAATTTGTGATAATACCACATAATATACTGCATAAAGGTACTACCTAGTTAGGTAGTACCATTACATAGGTTCTATTGACAAGTACCGAAAAATACAGGGACAAATTAAATGTAAATTAGTTGCAAGCGGGTTAACTTAGTCTATAAATTATTATATTCTAATTCAAATTTGATTAAAATAGAACGTAATAGTTCCTCGAAATTCAGTACAGGTCTTTAATAAAATGTGCAGCTACATTATGTTCGGTAGTACTAGTTCGCGATCAAATTATTTTACGTAGTTCTAAACTATGGGTTCAGCTTAGGCCGGCATTCTTGACAAGTCAATAATTTGCTACAGACATTCTAAAACGGGTCATAGAGTTCAGTGGCACACGATTTTAATAGTTCTAATTTAAAATACATACTTAGAGTCTGTGAACATGGCCGCACAGTGCGACAGTCGCATGTTTATTTACTTAATTATTAACTTGTGAAAAACGCTGGTAAAAAACTATCTTTAATTAAGAATTAAGATGTTTTAATCAACTCTAACTAATTTTCAATAAGGAATTAACTACGCTACTTTGGTAAAATAGTCTAATCAATGTATTTCGATAATTATTTTATTACATAAAAATATTGTCAATTTAACCCCTGATAAGATTTAATAAATTTCAGAAGGTTCTGTTACGCTTTAAAACCCTCGCATCACTACTTCTTATAATGAGGCGTGACAGTAGCAGCAATAAAAAGAAAACTACAAAATTGTAACAAACTAATTGTTAATATGGCGCTCGAGCCGTTATCGTTAAATTAACTTTAATAATAACTATTTATTCCATAAAATAATTACAATATTTATGTTATACTCTGTATATATTAACGGTGAAAACTGTGGCGGAGAGAAATTTTCACAGCAACCTGAGTACCTATCTGCCATCTCTTTCCTCCATATAGACACTGTTATATTCTCTCATCCCTTTATCTATCTTTCTTGAACTTCTTGTCCTCTTGTTTAACCTGACCGCTTTTTCCACTTCAGTGGACAGGATGACGCTTTTATTACAATGATGGAGCATTACGTGTAGATTATTATACGGGGTATAACAAAATTTAAGAAAGCCGCAAAATAGACATTTAAATGGACCTTTAATTTAAATTTTAATATCTAAAAGGAGTTGTCAATATTTAATTTGTATAGGTGCAGATAATATTTATTTATAATGCATGAAAATTTTTGTTAAATCAAGCAAACGAATCAGCAATTCATTTAGATTAGTAATTACATTGGTTCATCTAATCTTTTTTTTTAAGATCCTGTCGCACAACCCTGACGTACATCAAACGCGTTCGACTATTTATGATAGATCCTATACATGAGAGCGTGAATAACGAGTTGAGACAAGGCCATAACGCTCCCAGGTCACAATTCAAATATTAAAAATTAAAAAATTCTAATTTCCCGCCAAACTGTCAACACGAAAAACCGCCATATTGGTTTTTTTTAATGATATCTGTCAAATTCAATGCATACTAGCTTTAAAAAATTATTTATTTTTCAACTACCATCACCTGTATTTATATTCTTATTAAAACGACCACCACATGTATCTACGCAATATTACGAAAACAACCACATAGCGTCATCTAGCGCTGAATTTACAATATACAACAGAAATCTGCAAAAATGCAGGAATCTGCCGAATTTAGGTAACCAGCAGCACACATAGTGTTCGTTGGCGAGCATTCGTGCTCGTGAGTAAATGTATGGTTTAGATATGTTGTGAAATGTTCGCGTTCGTATCTAATAGCATGGTAAAGATATGTCGCGGGATGTTCGCGCTCACGAGATATTCGCGCTCACGAGATGTTCGCGTTCGTAAGGAGGTTCGTATCTAGCTCTGTTTTATAACCATCAATGTAAAGTTTTTGTTATTTATAAAGAACTTGTCGCAAATTCCTTGATAATATAACAGATTTATTATATTATAATATAATATAATATAATATAATATAATATTAATGGGTATTCTACCTAGTAACAAAGGAGAAATCCAGTGACAAACCCACGATGGAGACATTATGCCGCAGTTTGATT
>WYDF02066735.1:0-11571 GCA_009867245.2 Adranes taylori
TCGAACCGCCTCCTCATAGTCCTTGGTATTTTCTATAGGAGTCCATCTTATTTGGCGTTTTTTGTTTATCATTTTATTTCTTTCTTTCTTAAGATTTATTGTGATCTTGGCTCTGACTAGTCTATGGTCACTTCCTATTCAACAGTTGTTAAGGACCGATACATCGTGCACCATATTTAGTTCAGAAAAAGAATAGTTCTAAGAAAACCGTTAAATCTAAGAAAATTTATGAAAGAAAAGAGGTTACTGATTATAATTACTGTCATGAAAAAGGCTATCTAATTACTGCCAGTGAAATCTAATAGTTGATCAGCGTCGAAATAGAATCTATGCTCTGCAAAGAATACATTTGAATAAATAAAATACATTTCGAATCGGTAATCGAATGAATCAGAAATCGGATACAAAAATAGTATAAACTTCCAGAAATTTGAAACAGGCATTGCTCGTTTGGTACGTATATGTTCCAAACGATTTTCAGAATTTCTACTTTCAGACCGAACATTAGTGTATGTTATACACGATAGAAATACTCAACCGACCTTATGATTGGCAAGACCAAAAAACTATAATCATTCCTCTTGTTCAAGCACTAAAATTTGAAGCAGTTAAAGAAGCTGTAATATATCAGGAAATAAAATAACATGAGAGACAGATGTTAATGACTATCCTTATTTGAAAAGTACTATTACAATTTAGAAAGTCGCATGAATTGTTGTTAAAAAGCTTATATCACAA
The DNA here is from genome assembly GCA_009867245.2 of Adranes taylori. NCBI lineage: Eukaryota > Metazoa > Arthropoda > Insecta > Coleoptera > Staphylinidae > Adranes > Adranes taylori. Next base: position 739 of record WYDF02066735.1, read on the forward strand.
GTCAATGTATAAAATGGGTTTCTGAATCTCAGCAGCAAAAAAACCTAAAAAGGGTTGATGGAGGGACTGTCGATCCGTAAAGCTGTATGCCCAATTATGCATTTCTTTGAAATACTTACGTTGATAGTAAATAACAAATTACATTTTATGAAAGTTCGGAGCCCAAAACCCATAATAAGACAAGATATTACAAAGCATAATCTTTTTCTACCAACTAAATGCTTTACTGGAAACTTCGAGTGTCAAAGGAAACCGAGTTAACTATTAGCATAGACTTATGACACTTGACAGTGATAGCATCTGATTTATGCAGTGCTCCATTCAGCATACTACAAAAATGTAGAGATCAGAAAAAAGACGTGTACTTATGTTTCATAGACTATGAAAAAGCTTTTGATACGGTTAAATACATACACTTGATTAACACACTTCAAAATATAGGCCCGGACGCGAATGATATCTGATGCATTAGAAATTTGTACTGGCATCAATAGAGGTAAATAACAACAGAACCGATAAAATAAGAAAACAGAGAGGTGTGTGCCAGGGATGCGTTCTCTCACCGTTCCTTTTAAACATGTAATCAGAGTACATATTCCCAGAGCCTTTGAGTGAGCTACAGACGGAATAAAAATCAACTGACTGGACCTGTTTGGACATTCGGGACTGGACCTGTATAGATATTCATACATTGCTAAGAACAGCACAAGATCGGGCTGATTACTGCCCAACTTGAGTAATGGAGATGGTACTGGAAAAAGAAGTGCTCCATCCACTTTTGAGCGACTAATAAGAACTATCTTAGATGAGTTGGATTAGAAAGTAATGGGAAATATAGTATAAGTACAAAAAATATTTCATTGCACACGCATTAATGTCACCGTGTACAGTTTTCATCCACTGAAGTAAACAACCCACAGAAAAACAGTCTACTACTACTTCTACTTAAAATCGTGATACAATTACGTTGAAAACTGCAACACTCTGTATGGCGAAACACTATCCGGGGCAGATCAATCGTTAAGAAGAGTACAGTGTTACATCTCATGTCCCTCGCATGTAAATGTGAAATATTCGGTCTCCTAAAAAACACTACGATATGCACATAATGTAGGTATAATTTTCTAGATCAATGAAACGTACGATTTATAATTCGAATTTCCTCAAGTACAGTTCTTGTAACTCTAGTTTATAACGCATCAACATTGAAACGAAACTTTAAAAGGTCTTAACGTCCGCACTATACCTATTGTATTCGTACAACACATCATCTTCACCATAATAAAGGAAAATTTATCATTTCTATTCAGTGGGTTTCAGCTTCGTGGCATTCAACAGTTTCATAATTTTATAATATGAATTGCGTCATTATTCCAGAATTTTCGAACAAGTAGACTCCCATTTGTTTCTTATTAATTCACAAAATGAAATATTTCATTTTTAATCTTAACACCTTTTAAAACTTTTAGACAAAGCTTAAGACGTAGATGATAGAACATTAAAAAGCGTGGTGAATCCTTTATATGTTGCATATTGTTATATTTTCTAATTTTGAACTAAAGTCAATAACCAAAAAGTAGAACAACAACTACAATATTATTTATATTTAAACAAAAAACATATAGGAATTCTGGAAAAATGAAATCCCGCCAGTACAAAAAAGTCTTGGGCGTCAATTTTGAGTTTATTTGCAGTTTTTCAAATTTTACATGAAAGAAATTTGTACATTACTGCTTGGTTGTTAACACTGTAGTTGCTAACACTTTTTAGTCTCACAAACAGTCTACGTATAGGGAAAATAATTTTTAAAAACCACTGGAAACAAATACACAATCATGACGCGCACCCAAATGGTATTTCACCAATTTTTGAAAATTCACAAAAAGAGAATTATAATTCTTTTACTATTAGAGATCAAAATGAATATTCTTTTGTTGGTATAGATGTGGTGAGTTTTTGTTCATTGTCACTGATTGAAAATAGGTGTGATGGACAAGCAAATGACATCATAGTTAGTGTGTTGAAGGAAAAGGAGGGTATGCACCAGTGGGCTAATCGCCGTCTTTCATGAAACTTCGCACACTTAGAGTTCTATGAAAAACTAAAAATTTCCGGAAAGTTCATGTCTCAAACCATTCTGGAACACCTTAAATTATACCGCTGAAGATAATACATAAATCACTAAAAAAATAACAATCTGACAACAAGTCAGCATTTTAATTGCCTGGATATATATTTGTTTCAACACCTTTTGATCTTGATAAACACTGTCAAAGTGGCGTTCGTCATTTATTGGTTTGGTAGTAGTATTGTCTCAGTGGTATCGCCAAGTTTATAAGCTGTGTTATTGGAAAGTTTCTTATGGGCCCAAAACTTATGGCCCCAATACTATAACGCCTACATAAAGAAAACAGTACTACAAAACCAGGAAACAATCAGGTTTATCGACAAGTTTTTATTAATGTTAGAGCAAACAGGAGAGAACATTAGATAGAACCCGAAGATAGATCTCGTGTTTGCGTCACATGCTACAGGAATTTCGCCAGCAAATACAAGGTAAAAGTACGCACATAATTATTACTATAGAAAAACGAAATGATAAAATCAAAGAAGAAATGCATATTTTGAGTGAAAAAACTTTAATGGGTGATCGATTTTTACAATGGTTAATTATTGTTTAAGGAAATAAAAGACAACCCGCTCCTGATGATGAAATGAAAGTTGATCATACAATGCTTCAACAAAAGCACCGTGTAAACTTCCGACTTCGCAAGCATATTATTGTGTGTGTGGAGATATGAACAGTCGTCAGCGAATCCCACAAAAATCGGTTCTAGAGCTATGGACTGAGCATCGCATATTTTGCAGTTTGCTCAAGAGGCTATTGCATTAATGCGATTACGAGTTATGCATCGGCAATTTACTCAGAATGAGAACGATATTCTCATAGCTATGCTGATTGATAGATAGTTTTAGAGAAGGAATCTAAAACTTTTGATTTTGATAATCCCAATGTGGATGATAATGACTACAAATACCTAATGGTATTAAACAAAGCGCAGTTCGAAAACTTTGTAAACAGTTGCATTGATTTGACTCCAAGACAAAAAGTTTCAAAAAAGAATTGCGTTGTTATATGTTTGGTAAAACTGTGGGTTGATCCAACTCAAAGATTTTGGCGATGATGTTTGGTTTGGAAGAAAAGCAGCAATCAGTTATAAGTAAAGTATTTCATAACGTTCTTCGTCGTCTTATAATTTATTTTGTTCTTCTACATCTGGGATACGATCACATCACTCGAGAAGAATATACTGCGCTCCACTGCACAACAACTTCGGAGTTGTTGTGTCAAGCCCAACTAGATACTGTATCTATTCTAGTTGAAGCTACGTATTTGTTTCACCAACAATCTCGCGAGCATACTTCGCAGCGTAAAACTTATTCGGTGCCAAAAAGAAAAGAAAATTTAGTCCAGTTTTCCGTCGTAGCAGCACCCGACGGATACATACTTGATATCTTGGTCCTGATACTTGTTCCTCATCCCACAGATAGAAGAAATAAGGATTCATCAATTTTTAACGCTATGGCGCTTGGCGACGATGATGGGCGTTTTTTATTCCGCGAAGACTAAAATACCATTTTTGATAGAGGTTACCGTGACTCAATTGCTCTTTATCGCAATAGAGGGCTTAACATTTTTATGCCTTACTCTCTTCAAAATGGTCAACGCCAGCTGACGACAGATCAAAGAAATGAATCGCGAATCGTAACCATGCTAATATGGGTTATTGAGGCCATCTGATTTACGATACAGAATAAGACAGAATAAGACAGAATGATACAGAATAAGTGTCGATTTTTAAGAAACGTTGTTCCTAACAGTTACGGATGCAAAACATTTGGTAACGTGTGCAAAGTTGTGTATTCTTTAGTCAGTTGGTTTTTAGAACCGTATCACTGCGAGTGAACCAGATGATGAGGTATTTTGTAATACAGTTTTGAATCGTTTACATGTACCCAGCAATCTTTTGAATCGAGTGCAAGGGGCATGATTATTGTTTGGTAGGTAGAATAGATTGGCCAGTTGTCATTGGATTCACAGACCTACAAGACTTTCCAGTTTTATCCGAAGATCAGATACAAGACCTCACACATGGAACATATCAAATCAGATTGGCTTAAAGCTACACCGCTGAGCACATCGTTGATGGAAACTATGTAATTCGACTTCATCGCTGACCCAACAATAGAGGCCCGTTCATTTGATTAGAGCCCTTATACCATCTAGGTTCCAAGCCGCTAACGAGAGCAAGTGTTTCATTGACTACAACAGCGAAACCGTCGGTGTTGAAGCAATAACTGGGTGAGCCTGTCTCTGCAAATCTGGTGCAAGAACACTCGGCATGTGTGGGCATGTTTGTTCTCTTCTTTGGTTTTTATCCTAGACAAGACACCATCCCGAAATTCGTTATGCATATAGAGACATGGTTGGTAATTTAATAGATGTCGCCAAGCCCAGATTGCAACTAATCTAAAATTGTTTTAACAGTTTTTATCAGAACCACTTCCAACGCCGTCATTATTTATTTATTTATGCTGCTTTTATTTTTTGTAGCGTGAACATGGTCATTGCGTTCATTAGTTTAGACAATAGACAATTAACGAAACTACTTAACGCTGCCATTGCCGGTCCCAAGTTCGGATTAGAAAAGAATGGAAATGTTAACAACTATATGCGCATAACAAATAATAGCTTTATAGGTTCTAAAAATTAGAATACATCTGGTTCAGTCATAGCACAACCTCCCAGTTCGCTACGACGTCGCCAAAACCAATCATCACATTCACGTAACAACAGAACTATCCACGCATTACTAATCCAGCCGAAATCACTTCTACGCTGGAAGTCAATAGCAATCTCAATAACAATCTTTCTATTAACTATTTTTTTCGCCTAATGGAACCGAAGACATCGTAATTTTATTGCATTATAACTGGAGACAAAATAATAGAAATAATAGAATAGAATTAACAATGAATTATAAATAGTAAAAAACAATAAAATCCAGGTTATGCAAGCTCTGTACAAAAAAATTAGCTTTCCTGCTTCCAAAATCTGTTGCTTTGTGTTGCTTGTCTATTCAGCTATGTATATCTAGTTAGCGTAATAATTAAAATGGGCCGTATTCGATAAATCAGCTCACTTTGAAAGATCATAAAAACAAAATATACAAAAAAATTTCATGTAAGAGCATATATGTTATAAAAAAATTATATTCTATCAGACGTAAATAAAGTTTATATTTTATTCTGAAACTGCTATAACCTTTAACAAGCTCACCTCATTTAACCAAACTCTCTCATAGTTGACCATGCTACGGCCAAGGTTTTGCAGCTTTCCATTGGCTCTAAAGCAAATGCTATAGCATATATCTTTCCTGCAAGCTATTTGTTACCACAATATCTACGATTTACCCACTCACTACCAGATCCAAGCTGAATAGGATGATAAATCATAAAGCCTCCTTCATTCAAATTCTCCAATCTCCTTATGTACACAATTATAACGGAACTGGAATTTTATTGGGTCCACGTTGTTGAATGCATCGGGCATCCTTCGTCATTTCATGATTTTTCACACCCACGCAAAAAATAATAAGAAAAAAGTATAAAAGTAGGGTAGCAAAATTGTTCAATGTGTTTTTATCATGCATTACATGTTAATACCTGATTTACCCAGATTAATGCGTCCAAGCATTCCATGTTATTTTTATTGACAAAATAAAGAAATGAAGTAAGTTATTGTATCCCTTAACTAATACGTAAATTTCCGTGCCGATAATAACACGATAATGAGGTGGATTGATATTACAGTCGTGTATAGCAAAAGTATCCGATAGTATAGTCAAAGTTGATAAACGATCATTTGCTCGCACAAAGTATACACCAGAAAATGGCTTAATATCGAGACAATTCGGCTCAGGTAAGAATTGAGTATCCAAATACGAATCTAAAAGGTGCATTATAATTGCTGCGTCTGTAGGCAACGAACTATCCCATTCTTTTCCATTTAAAGTTGTCCCACTGTTCCATTTATGTTCACTCATATAGCGACCTTTAATAAATCTTTGATTAGCTTAACTAAATATTCTTGATTCGGATATAATTTCAAAACTGAAACCATGAAACCAACTTCTGCAGTCTTCCGTAGTCGAACTAATCCTACTATTCCAATAGAAATATTGGTAAGTCCCTGGACTTGTAGACTATTGTTGATACGTTGAAATTCGTTAATCAAACGATTAATAATTGTCTGTGATATCCACATTCGTAGATTTTCGTTCCTTGTGATTAAAGGTACATTATCAACATTCAAACGCCTCCAAGTATCCGATAGGTGAACTTTTTACTGCATGCAAACCAGTTGCTGCCTTTTTATTTTCCCCAGCTTTTGGACTCCCGCTTGGAGAACCACTTAGCGTGGAGAGTTGATACAAACAGATTTGAAATATGTAAGCGTCTCTTGATCTCTTGACAGGTTTTAGTAGATGGATGATTCTAAAAACTGTTTAAAAGATTAGAAGAAATGTCTCTAGTTCCACTACCCGTAGATGGTTGAGATGTGTGCAATGCCTCATATTCTTTTAAGTAATATTTTATATTGCTAGATGACACAATATCTACTTCAGATAAATGAGCTGATAAAACTGGTGCCGTTCTTGTTGCATGTGTGCCTTGCCCTGAAGAATCTAGGACGGAGAAAGAATTTTGACACTCAGGAAAAAATGGAGATAAAACCATGGTAGTGAATCATTCTCGTGCGATCTTGTAAATGAATTATTAACAACATTTTGATAAAACTCAGATTGCGATGTATCTGATCTTGGTGTTCCGTTTGACTCTAGAACACATTTTTCATCTTATTTTCGAAGTATCGAATATATCCAAATAGAGTTATCCAAATGATGTATCGTATCTAAAATAAATACTGTGTCCAATATTAATAAAGCGCCAAAATATATTATAGCGGGTACGATTAGCATTATTATTTGCATGAACTTCTTTCGCAATTGGCGTCGTTGCACTAGTAAACATTGTCCCTCTAGGTGTTTGTAAATTCTCGCACCTGAGATGCAAAGGGGGATATGATATGATAAGTAATTTAATATCATTAAAAACAAATCACAAATTCTTAACCAAAGCATAAAGCACGACTTCTTCTCACTCTTCCTCAAAGAGAGAAAACGGGAACTAGCTCCATAGATTCTTTTTGACAAACCCTCCTTTTTCGCCTTTGCTATTTTTATTATCATTCCTATCCCCTTTAAATCCTGTCCTATGCACCTTCCTCAAATTCTCTGCCATTTTCTTCCCTTTCTCTATCCATACATTCCTATGTATCCCTTTACCCAGTGTTCCTAAAACTCTACATCCATTCCACATATCCTACAAATTCTTTTATTCACACCCATCCAAAACCTATTACCTCACTCCAATATCCGTATCCTTTTTATTTATATCTTTTGCCAAATATCTTCTTTCCTATTGGTCTAATTATTTTTATCTAACATTATATCTACACAATCTTAAACATTCTTCCCGTTCTTCTCCACTCTTTAGTTAACCACAAATTCCCCTTCATTTATTTTCACTTTCCACCATTCCATCAATCATCCTAATCTCTCATAAAAATTAGCTCTATCTCTCATCCATATACTCCCATATTCCCCCATATTTATTTCATTATTACATTCGTCACATACATATTTTATCACTCTCTATGACATATCATTCATCACCTTTCATTTATATTCTACTGTTTTCTTAAATCCCTACACCCAACATATTCTCATATCAATTAAACTTTATTCTCAAACAATTTCACTCGGCATTGACCTTTCTATCCGCACCATACATCATTACACTGTTCACACATATTTTCAAAGTCAACAAACTCATTCGTAAGGAAATCCCAGGAACATTTACTTTCCCATGTGCATCTTAATCTTTCTGCTGCAATCCTTGCTTTCTTACATATCATTTTCTATATGCTGCTTGCACGACCCATTGTTTTGTAAAGCAATTCTTAAGTATCTGTGCCTCTTCTCTTACCCAATTTGCTGATCTTCCATAAAGAAACCATCCGTTATACTAGCTCTCCCCATCTCTTACATACAATTATCTCTGTCTATTTCACATTAACAACCATAAGAGGGTTCTCATATATTAACTAGCTGTTCCAATCATCTCGGTCATATCGTCTCTATTTCCTGCTAGACACACAAAATTATCCGCATAAGGTAGTGATCAAATCTTTCTTCCACCATAATAACCCCTCCTGCCTGTTCTCTTATTAATACACATTCCAAATTCAATTCATTTGAGTTAAATAAATTCACAGTTAACAAACATCCGTGTTTTACACCTTGTTCCACCACTCAAGTCAAACCACTCGGAAATATTCTCCCCACTCTATGGTGCGAGTGGGTGAGACTATATGAAGGGACTATGGCGAGATGCACCATAGTCTCTTCATACATTTGCTTTATTACTCTGTTTATGTCCTGTCAATACCAATCTCCTCCATTCTATTCCACAACCTGTTCCTTATTAATTTGTCGAATGCTGACTTTATATAAAAAAAACTGTATAACTTATTTCCTCTATTTATTTCTCTCGTAATGACATAAATAAAAGTAACACTCTCTACCGTTCCCATTCCCCTTCTAAACCCTGTCACGATAAAATACCGTTCTCAATCATATCACTATCTGACCTTCTATTCACAACCTTCGCAAGCAATCGGTATAATCCGTTCATTATCATCACATGCCTGTAGCTAAGCATCATTTCTGTCACCCCTATTCATCGGCCATTTCCACCTTTCTATAACTCATTCATTCCTCTCACTACCACTACCATTCACGCACTCCCAAATGTCTACCTGTAATCCATCTGGCACAGCACAAATATTGTTCTTCATTTGCGCAGTGCCATTTGACCATTAGTGACAAATTTGTCCATTTGTGACGACCATCTACATCCTCTTTTCCACACCCATATCATTCTTAATTTTCTTTTCCCATTTGCACAAACTTGCACTCTGGTTTTATAGCTATCATATCTTCCTTCGCTAATATAATTTTGCAAAGTCCTTCTTCAATTCCTCCCTTAATTGTGTGTATTCATTCAGATTTAAAACTCTTTCTCTTACCTTTGCAGATGAAAGCTTTTCAAAAGTAGCTAAAATTTTGGATTAAACTCTTAACTTCAATTACTTCGCTTTTTAAAAATTTAAACAAACATTTATTTGTATTTTGTTTATATAAATTAGATAAGAATAAAAATATTTTAAACTTCAGCAAGATGCATGCTGATAAAACATACTTTTATACATGATTCACAAGTAGGTTTTCAATACTCGAGCAAATATTTAGAAAACAATCATCCCAATGAATATATCGAATAAACGTAATCTTCTTTTATTTCATATATTCCTTCAGTACAAACTTGATAAAAGTACATAGCAATTTCCTTTGTTGATATTAGATATTCAGTATTATCTAAATCTCCAATGGCGTTTCAGATAATATGAGAAGTACATCTAATTCAGAGTTTATTATATAATATTTAAGTTAAGTGTTATAATATGAGTTCGATCCAACTTCTGAAACTTTGGTTATGTCAAGTTCAGGTGTTTCATTCTACTTTCAGGGATGCTTCTTATTATTTTCTTAGAACAAAACACAATATAAAGAAATAACTGATGTAACCATGACAAATAATTATTGTTTGCATTAAAATTATTACATATTCATTACGAATGAAAACTGAGAATATCCTGAAGTATTAAATTACCAATTTACATTTTAAAAATCCCATTAAAATAAAATCTTTTGCATTAGGTATTCTTCTTATTCAAATTAACAGAGTAAATACAGAATTCAAATATATTAATTAATCCAGTTAATTCAAATACAAAGTACATTATAAGATTCACACTTTATAAAATATGAAAACAGATGGTCCATTCTGTTTTTCATATAGTACAAATTAAAAGTCTTTATCGAATTTAGGAAACCAGGTATAAAGCAGTAGAGAAAAACTGAGGAAAAAAGATGGTTCTCAGTCATTTCAACCACAGCAGGGACTGGGTTGAAGACTGGCGTATTACTTATTTAATGGAATGTATTTAAATATTGGTGAATGCTATGGGATCGGTTCTCAGACACTTTTGCTCAGTAAGGCAGACGCATTACCATTCTGATTACATATTTGATAAAATATGTCAAAATATTAGCGAATATGATCTTGGCGCGAAATATGAATGTTATTTTGGGGCATAGGCCGCGGGCCTTCAAGGGGCTGCTTTGGGGGCTCATCGTTCGTAGATCTTCGTACATCAGTAGATCTTCGTGCAATCAGTAGATCTTCAGTAGATCTTCGTAGATCATCAGTAGATCTTCGTAGATCTTCGTGCTGATAAGAATGTAAACAAATATTTTCACGCCGCGTTTATGAGATTATGTTTTTATTTAGATAAATAAAATTGCACACATCGATTAAATATAAATTTTCGGGTTATGTTATTATTATTATTATGTATGTTTAAAAAATTTACTGGCCACAAATCTTATAAACCTAAGAAGAATCTTTAATAAGATTTATTGACGATGGAATAAAAAAAACCCTGGATCAGAAGACTTGGAACACAAATTACTGAATTACAAATTACTGTAAGGTCTCTTTTTATGCAGATTATTTTTATGCGATTTTGAAGTTGTGCGGTTTGTATTTCATCCAAAAATTTCTTGACAAACATACATATAGGCG
>WYDF02066746.1:0-11571 GCA_009867245.2 Adranes taylori
GATCAAGCCCGGCGGTTTAGAGTAGAGTAGATGATGGATATACTATTCCTGTTGAATTTCCATGTACTCCTTCCCGATTTGGTGTGGTTTCCAGATCGTTTTCTACTTCCTCATTTTCTTGTCTTTCCTGTTCAGTTGTTGCTAAACAAGCTTTTCTATTGTTGTCCATTATTCCTCTGCTTAACGAACCCTCTGATTTACTTTCTGAATTAATGCTTTTCTTCCATTTATGTCTATTCCTTCTGGAATAGCTCTCCCTCCCCGTTTTTTATACAGTCTGGGTTTTCTCATTGTATTTGTTTACATTGAAGTTAAATTTCAATAATTCTTGTTTGAGCTTATCTACTGCATCCTCATATTCTTCGATTTTATCCAGTATGAGGGCGCATCGTTCCTCATCTGATCGTCTATTTGGTCTCGGTCCTACTTAGTACACTCCAGTACTTTTACTCCCTCACTTTTAGCTGCTTCACTTTACACTAAGTACACAATTTGTCACTATTTTAGACCGCCCGCAGTCCTTGGCTGCACGCGAGGCGGCGGACTCACTTCACTTAATACACTTTTATAATACATTAATTGTGCTCATATTAATAACAATGCATTTCTGTTGTTTAACGTTTCGGAGGCCAGTCCGCTCCTTCGTCAGAAACTGATTTATTTATTTTTTATATAATTTTCTTGTAACATGAAAACTTTTGATTTATGCATTATATGATAATTATAAAATATTTGTATCTATTATAAATTGCTATAATTTCAATCAACAGCTGTTTGACTACAAAAATATTATATAATTTCTTATTCAAATATCTTATCCCTTATACTAATTCATTATATTTTTGTGCCTTGAGTTTTGTGATCAATTGTAAACTTTAAAATAGAAATTCTATTGTTTAACGTTTCGGGGCTCTATTTCCCTCGTTATCAGAAATATTTATTAAATTTATATAAATTTATTAATACCAAAAAAAAATTTAAATAACTAATAAAAAATATTTGTATTGATTTCAATTTTAATTGATTTATTTAATAATTATTTAATAGATACATAGATGATAATTATTTAAAAGCTTTTATATTATATTATGTAACGTAGGATAACGAATTCGCTATCTCTAGTATGCAAAACGAAAATTTAATTCAAAAGAAGTCTACTAAATTAATTTTTTCTAATTAGTTTTAGAAATTTGTATTCATATTTCACGCGATATAAAAATTTGTCTAAATACGTCTTATAACCCTAAATAAAATGCAACAGTGATAGAATATTGTTGAAAAGGTATTTCAAAGTAATCCTCAGATGAGTAAGATGAAAGATGAGTTTGCATTAAAAATTCTGTTTGAGACGCTTGCTGCATAAGACGATTTGCACAATAAAGAAACCTTGTTGCGATTTATTTAATATTGAAAACGTCATGACGGAATTTTAGTATATAAATAAATAACTTGTAATCGCGATCAAATATAAAAGACATTTATAAGAAAAGCTATAAGTACTTCTACATACATAAACTCCATGGATCAAAAATATTTTGAGAAGTAAGTTAAATCAGATAATATTGTGGACTATCCAGCTTCTCATAGGAATAAGAAGAGATATGTAACACAGAATGTTAGGTTTAGGCATTGGCTGTTCAAAGTCAAAAAGGATAAACACATTATAACCGCTTGTATTTTCCCCATCGGCTTTACCATAAAATATATGAAAACTTTAACCGACTTTTGTTGGATAACCACCTCTACTTCGGTTTCCATTTCATGTAGATAATAGTTAGTTAGTCACTTCCTCTTGTAAATTTTGTTATCTGCGTTGACTTTTTCCCGTGCCAACTTTTTCAATCCGAATGTAAATTTACATAAAGCCACCTACAGATATCCTAGAAGCCCCTGTTGCTATGTTTTCTGGTTTTAAGATTGCAAAATATTGACCACTGAGGAGCAAGTAGTGTTCATCATTTTTTTTTTGTGGAAGTGAAGGATTCTCCCTAAGCCAAGTTGCAAATGAATTTAATGTGAGGCATTCTGAACTAGAGCTAGTATCGTACTCCACCTTTGGCAGACTGCTAAGCAAAATTCAAGACTACGAGGGTAAAAGATCAGGCACTTCGGAAGAGGTAGCGCAAAAGGCTCTGGCGGCGAAGGTATCAGCAAGTCTAAAAAAATCAATCCACCGAACAAGCTTTAAAATAGGCGTCTCTTACGAAAACATAAGTTTCATCCGTACAAGTAACAAATGTTACATTGCATGTCTAAAGACAATCCAGATCGCCGTTTGGAAATGTGCAATTGGTTTTTGTACCAGATGGAGGATGACCCAGAGTTTGTGTCTACAGTTATATTTTCGGATAAAACCAATTTTTACGTAAATGGTGCGATCAACCGACATTACTTTCAGTATTGGTCCTCATTAGTAAGGAGCAAGGACCTGATTACCTCATGATTTTCTGGCGTCTGCGGAAACTCACCCTACTTCCCTGATGGAATAGTTTACAGTGAACTTTACTTGATAATGTTAGAAGATGAATTATTACCTGATTTGAATTTTCTGGGTTCTTGAAAACTAAATTGGTTCATGAGCACGCTGTATCCCCCATACTATAGTACAGAAATTTAGGCTAGATAAAAACTTCCCCAGTGAATCGGTCATAGCGGACGAGTGTAAGGGGCTTCCGGATGTTCAGATTTAAACCCGATGGATAGTGCTGTATGGAGTTATGTAAATTCCAAAGTTTACACAGTCACGATCAGGGGCAAAAACTATCTGCGGGACATGGGACACCGTTTTCAATAATATTTAGACTTTGACGGAAACCATATTGAACATATGTTGTAAACCTCTAAGCTGCGGTACGTTTACAACACCTGTATATTTAATAATGTAAATATTCGACAATATAGATTTATATTTTACGATTTGCACTTGCTGTTATATCTTGCAATCATGTGTCATCATAGTGATTCATTTCTATCATAGTAATTAATTTCTATAATTTAGTGATAACAAATCTGAAGGGTACATGAATTTTCTGCTTTCTGTATTTTCTATAAAACTATAAAGCTACTCAATAATTTAAGTAGCTACATTCGATATAGATTCCGAGTAAAAATTATTAATTTCACAGTTATTTCTAGATGCATGGGAGTAGGAGTATCTCATTTTTCACGAAGATGAAAAGCGAAGCTTTCTCAGCGTCAAAGTAAGTATGCTAGTGTGGAATAAATCTACAAAGTAGAGCACACACGATCTTATTAAACTTCTAGTTACATGGATTTCGTATAAGTATATATGATTTGCATAAACTTTAAGTATTTCGATTTGATTAAGTTATGCACGACGTATTTTATAAGTTCATTTGCCTACTTGATTTTTCTATATAAAAGGGGTGGTTGCAAGCTAATGTGCTATCAGAAATCTTCCAAACTCTGAATGATCTATGAGGATGACAACTGCCATGCACCTCTTTACTGTTTACTGGTGGAACTGTCTTGCATTAAAGTTATTAAGCGTGTCTCATTAAATCCACCGGACGCTCCCGCTTCCCAGTAGGAGGAACTGCGAAGTAGAAACCCTAGAGGTGGAACAGTGCCCAACGGACCCCTGTCATACCAGTTGTACAAAAAGTTGGTTAATAATAAAGTTGCTCTTTTGCAGCTTTGTAAGTAGAGGATAGTCTACCTACGGTGGACCTATCGCTAGATCAATGAGTGTTGAGTGAAATGCACAGTTTAATGCTAACTAGATAAATCTCAAATTTATTAACAAATAATCGGTCGTTAATATTAAAAAACTAAATAATGAAATATACATGATTTCTACCTAAATAAGTGATATGTGTATAGTGTGCCTTTGTTAGTGCACGCCTATGTGTTTACATTATTTAATCTATGAATGTACGAATTGCTGTATAACAAATTATGATGCATACATATTAAAGTCTTCGCACTTGACCTAGAAGCATCACGCATCCAGCGTTCATTGCTTTGTAATTGTTTTCATATTGTTTTTGGTTTGTTTGTAATATCTTATAGCTTACTTAAAAAGTGCATAACTTTGGGTTAGCCAAATTCTTATTTGATTGAATTAAGAAATAATATATCTAAATAAATTAAATTCTAAGTAAATTAATGCAATACGAAAAATACTCATTATTTTAAGTGATATGTGCATGTTTTATCTAGGACATATTTCCTTTGATAGCTCACTGTTTCAGTCATATAAATTTGTTGATCAATTTGTCACTTATTCCTTACGACTTTGTTCCTGTTGGACTGTAAGTGGTTCTCTTTATTATGGGACGACAGGAACGAGTACGTGGAATCATATTTAACTTTTTTTAAAATACATTTCTTAAATATTAATTTTGTTACTTAATGTTTAGCTGAATATCAGGATCTTAATCCAGATAATCTACATATTCTGTTAATAGTTTTGTGGAATATCAGATATCAAAAGGGCCGTAACCCAGATTATCTTGATATTACACTACTATATCCATTATCTTAAACATTTCTAAATGTTTTGTACAACCGTTAAGAGAAAGTACATCGGAGTATATGTGTCTCATTCTTAAGCTACCTCCTTATTTGTAGCTTAAACATTGTACTTAAAAAATGAGTGTAAAGAAAAATACAAATTAAAAATATGACATATTTTCTCTGTTTATGTTTGAATACCTTGTGTTTTATCAGAGGAACCTGAAATATGTTGCAGCCAAATGATTTTGCACCGTAGAATTGATACTGGTTTTATTTACTTAACCAAAGCAGGATCGTAATTTGTTTATAACTACTATACTGCTTTTTATATTTTATTCTGTTTGTAACAAAATTTGCTCTTGTACATAAATTCAGGGTTGGGTTAGGAATTCGTTTGTTCTAATTTGTATAAAAAAGTACTTAGTTTCTTATATGATAAAGACAGAAAGGCAATAACTTGTTTAAATAGTTTGGTTTATTGTTCTAGTATTTATAACTGCAAATGTATGACTCGAAGCGCGATTTTTACATGACACAATTATGTTGATTCTAAATATAATTCAAAATTTGTTAGGCTAATCCATTTCTCTTCTTCCATTTCAAAATAAAGCCAATTAAGAGTGACGAAGTAAATATGATTTTCGTATTTTATTGTATTATTTGTGTCAGCTATGGGTACGATTCTGGAATGAAACTTCTCTTCTGTACCGACGACGTTGACGTTGACTGGATTAAAGAAATTATTATTGGTTGTATAAGACGTAGCGATGTAGAACCTTATCGATGGACTATGGGCGTAGGATTTATGTAGATATGCGCGCAAGCGTAGCAATGCATTGAAACGTTATGACAATTGAGTTTTTTTTATGAATAATGATGCTGAGGATATCGACTAATAATTTGCGTTAACGGAATAATTCTGGCCTCTGCCGAAGTACTGAAATTGGCGTCGATGATGTCCTCGTTCTAGGCAACATCTTCTTCTCGGGTGACTCTTCAGAACCTGCATCGATCTTAAGGATAATGGGAAAATTATATGAGAATAAGAGTAGAAGAAAATGATAATTAATTGGGAATGGAAAGATTCAGCCGAAGATGTGTGGTAGGATACTTAACCTCTTTTTTCTGTCTCGCAGAAGTTGAATTTTATTTTGTAGAATTTTAATTTAATGTTTGAATATTTTAAATTTTACTATAACGCTTTAAGATCAAATCAATACTGACTGCGATCATTCTCGCTGACCAAAAGGAATTGTCTAGGTCTTATTTCAGCATTAAATCTTTGGAATTGCGCGATTGGGTTCTCGCAGCCATCCAGAGACAACTCGAAAATTGCGCCTCTTTGATAACTGGGCTAAATGGCTCCTTTTATGCGAATTTGCTGGGAAGGCAGCTGCTCCTGATGGATCCGTTGAGTTGTGGCTCGTTGCCTAAGCCGATGACTTTCGGCGGCGTCTGTCGCAAAAAAAACGGAGTTTGAAAGAAAACTTTGCTACAAAATGTCTAGGAAGGTTATACTTCCGACCAATCAAATGTGTCTTCCTGATACGTTAAGAAAATTTAAGGATCAACGTTCCATTATTTCGTCGACAGTTGTCTAGTAAACATGCAAGTGGTGACAGTTTGTAGTAGTTTGGTCACACCATCGGTAGAAATAGCAGCTTGATGAGGCCAAAATATCAAAGTATCTCATCGAAAAACGCCTCCCTCAAAAATACGTTAAACTAATATCCAATCAGATTGTTAAGCACCAAAAGTGTAAAAAGCTTAACGAACATTCAGAGAATTGTGGTAGGATGAAATTTCCTGTACAAACTTACATAAGCCGACAAAAGAAAAATGTACGTTAAACGGTTTTCTTCGTTCATAAAAAACCTAGATATCGTAAAATTTGAATACGACAATGCACTTTTGCATAGATGAATCAAGCCGCTTGTCGTTTCGGTAAGTACAAAGCTTTTGACGTGATCATATACCGCTCGCTTCTTATTATCGAGTAAAGTGATCTGAGTTTTTATTTCTATAGATGTATGTAGGTTTGTATAAGCTGTCGCCTTGACCATTTCTCCTAGCTTTTATATTTAAATTTTAGCGAATTATGTAATCGTGGATTATATATATATATATCTTCTCAATTTAACTAATTTACTATGATTAATTGATTGTTTAATATATATTAGATTATATTTAATTATACATATTATATTTATTTGATGAATTAGATTAGTCAATTTAGATGATTTCTCATTTCATTTATGATTTATTAAGGAATTGCTTATTACGATTATTAATTAATTGAATTAATGAAAGTCCGACATCAGAATGTTTTGCTCTGTACGATAATAAATAGTTCAATATATTACAAATAGCTGTTAATAAAATGTATAAAATTTTTGACAAATTAATATACTTATTTTTTTGTAATTGGTGATTTCAGCCCTAATTTATAGTCCTAGGTGTTTTCAGTCCTATATATTTGACAACTAAAAAAAGTGATATGCGAGGAATTGTTTTTACTATAATAATGTTAGATTGCTTGAAACAAATGTACATTTCATTTTTTATCCAGTTATGTCCAGTGGTTTTAGTTGGTACTTATTGGGTTAATATTACTCTACAACTCATACTGTATGCACGTTTAAAGGTTTATAGAGAAACATAAATTAGGCAGCGTTATTTGATCGTATAGTATGCGTAAGACTTGATATCTATATGCTACAAGTTGAAAAATGGGTGAAATATGACTCTTTTTCAGTAACACCGAGCTGATATAGCATATTTATATTAAAATATATGAACATATTTTAAACAATAATTTAAAATATTACTATCATATAGTTATCATACATAATTGCGCTACACAACAATGATTTTGTTACATCTTTAATATTTGTTGAATCTTATGTATGTTTGAGAGCTGATTCGGAATATAAAGTCAAAATTCCCTATCAGCCTTAATTTTTTTGTAATTTTCCTATTTCCTAGTGAGAACATGGGTATTTCTAATACCAACTAGACCACAAGGCCTGGCAACAGAAATTCGGACATCATCACACAAGCCGAACCACTCTATACAAATAATAATATACATTGTTAATATGTACAAGTTGTAAAATGAGAGAAATTTATCTGCTTTAAAAACTATATTGAACTATATATAAATTTGATTGCAAATTAGATAGATTACATATAGTATATGATAAATATAAAAAGATACTATTCACAGATGCTATCTACGTCAACTATGTGGGCCCACATGGACTATCACTTAGTCTATGCGGGATACCCTGAATATTGATACTTCTTCTTTGTAGTTGTGGAAGGGTCAATTCATAACAGTACTTTCGAAGGAATGGTCGTCGTCTAACATTTTCTTGTCCGTTATCAGCATAAACCACTTTTGCGTTGATGCCCCAACATTCTGCAAAGCCTACCATTTGCCAACGGTGTGTGTTTCTAGTAATATTACATGATGTGCAGACTTTGTCGACAACATTGACTCCTGATTTTGTTTTGTAATACGATGTAAGCATTTGTGGTTTAGAAGCTTCTCCCGATTCTTCATCTATTGGATCCTGAAAATGCTGGCTAGATACAATAATTACATTTCGATTTTATTTTTGGAACATATGACACAAGTGTGCACAAAAGCAAACACAAAAGCAAACATGCTTGATTTTAAAGGCCTTTGTTTCACATTTAGACCTTCTAATGATATCTGGATTTAATTTTTCTTTCGTGTTTCAACGTAAGAAATTCGTTTTTCTTTCAGATCACTTCCAAGATTCACATCACTGAACCAATTGTCAGCTGTATTGTTCCAGCTGGTACCAGAAATTGGTTGTGTCAGCCTCTTCACCACATCCCCTGGCTTGTTACTAACGTTGTATGAACCCTCAGGTTACTTCCCACAATACATCTCCAAATTGTATGTTTAGAAGACCACAGCATTGCATAGAGCATAAATCTTAACTCCATATTTCGCTGGATTCGAAGGTATATATTGCTTGAATTTATAGCGCCCGCGAAATGTTTCTAATTTTTCATCAATAGTGACATGGTGCCCTAGAGAGTAACTGTTTTTGCATTTGTCAAAAAATGCATAAAAAATATCACGAATTGCTCCTATATTGCATAATGATTTCCTGGCAATCCTTCTAGGCGGATCAACGAATCGTAGACATCTTGTAAGAAATTCGAAACATCTTAGACTCATTATAAGTCGGAATTGTTCTGCACGATAACCGTCTGTACTCTAAAGATCTTTCAAGTTCATTCTATTGGAATGTAATGCTCCTGCGAGGTATTAAAAGCCAATGTATGCTTTCAATTCCATCAGGTATGTGTCATCAGAATCGGTACTCTGTCATATCGGTCTCGTATTTCGAGATGTATGTACTGATTTGTAAAATCTACAATATTTTGCAGTATTTTATCGTTGAAAAGTTTTTGCCAGCATTAAATAGGTGATTGAAATTGTCGTCATTGATATATAACTCCGAGAAGGCGTAAAACAATATTCTGGACCCTTGCATGTCTTTTTTTTGTTATGGGTGGCCGTTTCAACATCTCGTTTTATCATTTCCTTCATAAAACATATTATTGTGAGCACCAGGCACATCATCAATCCCACTGTATTCACTATCTGAATTATAGACTCTCTCGTCTACCTCTTCATCTTCCGCATCTGTGTCTGCATCATCTTCCACTTCAGAAACATTTTCTTCATCTTCAATTATCAATTTCATAGCAGCTTCAATGTCTTTTGGATCGTTCAAATCATATCGCTTTTGCGCCATTATTCTCTAAACTAAATGTGACACATTTATTTATAATACTTCACAGTAAGTAACTACAATTACATCAATTTATTAGCTAAATCCATCACATACACAAATATTATATACACATGTATACATGAATATACAAATTCTTACACAGAAGGCCGCAACAAACTGATACAAGATGCTAATAATAGCAAAATAAATACATAATAAATACACACAGTAGACAGCGTAAGTTGCACTAAACTCTATATTAAGTTGAACAATGAAGATTCGCGAACAGAAATGGTGACGGAAAATATTTTACTTTCATCAGTCTGATACGCATGAGACTGACGAAGGGTTAAGAATTTTGAAGGTATAAATCTATACTATAATTCATCTACATTAGTATTTATCTTACTATAATGAAAAATTAAAAAAATTGATGGAAGACTATGGTATTTATTTATACTCGGTTTACAACACAAAGAAGGCATCCATAGCAGAACGGGTGATGCGAACACTGAAATAGAAACTTTAGAAACATTTTAGTTTACATGGATCATACAAATGGCTGGTTTTGCAACTACTTACTGCACAATAACTAATAGTGTACATCGAAAAATTGGAATGCAGCCTGTAGAAGTTGGTCAGAAAAATTTGTCTAAAACACAGTGTATTAAAGTGACAGAAAAACAAAAATTTAAACTTGGCGATACTGTACGTATCTCAAAACAGAAAGTGTTATTTGAAAAAGTTATACTCCACACTAGTCTACTAAACTATTTGAAATTGCTCAAGTGAAATTATCCAATCGGACGATGTACCTACTTTAAGATCTAAATAAGAAGCCGATATTGGGTGCATTCTATGTTGAAAAATGGCAACGAGCCAATCATGCATTTGCATATCTCATTGAGAAAGTACTACGTCGACAGGATCATTTTTAAATAAATCTGATCTGTTTTAAATTTTGTATTTAGTTAACAATGTCGTATATATATTTACTATAAAAACGATGTATATATATATATATATATATATATATATATATACATATGTATGTGTGTTTGTTTCTACCTATAATTTACAAAAGGTCGGCTAAATTACAGCGGGACTTGTCTAATTTAGAATTTACTATATATCTTTGCTTTTATCTACTATCATATTAGTATTTGAAATAGCTCGATTACCTAGAAATAGTACATAGTCTTTTCATTCAGATGGTAGTAACCTGTTTTAAGAATTTAGAAGATATAAATCTACATTAGTATTCATCTTACAGCCCCTTAAAACAATAGTCGAAGAACTTTATTTGGTACCGTTTTACACAGATGCTGTTACGCTTCAAATGCATTTAAAATATTTTACAGGGAAGCTGTTGTGGAGCAATTACTTTTGCAGGAGGAGCAACAACTTTACGACCATGATCAATCGCTTCGAAGATCTCATCATAAGCGGCTGTCTGTGAAACAAATGCTTAAAATGGAAACAATAACATGCAATACATGGAACCATTTGCCTGAAATATATGACACCGTAAAAAAACTAGCGTTCAGCAATTTGACAGTTTTTGCCATTTTCACTCAAATGTTCACTGCCATGAACCGAGATCAAAATTACCCAACGAGAACTTAGAATCACGTATGAAATTGTTCTGGAAACCGGACTGAACGAGAAAAAATATTTGGTGACAATTTTTATAAACAGGCAAAAAGCGTTTGATACAGTTAGTCATCAAATATTGCTAAAAAAATGGAAAAACAAGGTTTTAGAGGAATAACCCAAACACTATTAAAGGACTATCTGACATATAGAGAACATAGTTCGGTACAAAATACATACAACAGAGAACAGAATATCAGAATGGGAGTGCCATAAGCACTACTCTAGAACCGCTTTTATACCTGCTATATATACAAGACCTGGAGGAAATTAAGCTAAATTGCCACTCTGTGGTGTTTGCCGACGATACTGTACTAGCCTATAAAGGAATAAACAAGGAAGAATTAGAAGAACAAATAAAGGAAGATATATAAAGTTAGAAAGTATTAAGTTAGAACTCGTTAAAACAAAAACTGCAGATAAACACTGACAAGACTTTGTACATAATATTCAAAAATAAAAATAAAAAAGCAATCAAATTAGACTTGGCAATAAATCATCATCATCATCACACAGCCTTCATCTAGTCCACTGCTGAACATAGGCCTCCCGTAACTCTGTTTAATTTCGTCGATCTTGGGCTACTTGTATCCAATTGGTCTTCACTCTTTTAAGATCGTCCGTCCATCTCGTTGGAGGACGTCCTCGATTTCGGTACGCT
>WYDF02066757.1:0-11571 GCA_009867245.2 Adranes taylori
TCCATTGCTTTAAATACAATATTTGGTTGGGTATTAATGGGTCCATGTAGATCAAATAGTAGCCCGATGGCTCCTCATGCATTCCATGCATCAGTAAGCGATCATGATATGATGACATAATGGAAAAATTTTGGGAAACGAGGAAGGTCTTTCAGTAGAAAATGGTTTGTCTCAAGAAGAGATTGTAGCAGAGGAATTATTTGTCAAGCAAAATTTGAATCTCCACAGAATATCAGTAGTGGGGAAGTAGCCGTTCTCCGCTTCTTTTGCTTAGAGCGACAGTTTCTGAAAGACCTTCATTTTGCTGAAGCATACAAGGAATTTATGCAAGATTACCTGGATTCGGGGCAGATGTCTATCGTGACGGCTCCAGCCGAATCTAATGGAAAAATTTATTATATTCCACACCATGCAGTAGTGAAACCTGAAAGTAGTATTACAAAACTTCGGATCGTATTTGTTTCATTTGCAAGAATTTAAGTTTTCAGCTACCATTTTCTCCATACATTATCAGAGTACCGATGTCAAGCTGATTGGTGTATAATTCACCGCTTTGGTTTTATCTCTCTTTTTGTAAATAGGAATGATTCTTCCATTTATCTGGGACTTCGCCCATTGTCAGCGAATTGTTCTTAACTTTTGGTAAAGGAGAACTTACTACTTCTACACAATTTTTAATAAAAATAGCTGGTATATTGTCAGATTCAAGATTGGAGCTTTTATTTACAGAATTGGTAGGTGTTAACTATTATTTGTCGTTGAATTTGTGGAAATGGGCCATAAGCTTCTTGTGTAAAAATACTCTTGAACTGGTTCGCACATGATAAGGGATCCGTAATTGATTCTTCAGAGTTGTCATGAACTAAGGTAATTTATCTAACTTTAGACCTGAATGTGTTTGAAATGTAGTTATAAAATTTGTTCTTGTTCTCTAGGATTGATTCCTCATACTTGCACTTTGTCATTCTAATTTGAGATGTAATTATGTTGGAGATGATTCTGTAATCCGCATAAGCTTCGTTTGTTCTAACAGCTTTGTATCGACCACACATATGTGTCTTTTCAATGACTGAATTTGAAACAAATTGATCCAGTGCACTTATTTTGAAAGATCACTAAAGTTTCAATTTGACAGCTGGAGATATAACTTCTAATGTTGTCATAACTTACTTAATTTAAGTTATACACTTGCTTCGTTGTGTGATTGCAGTGTGCATTTTTTGTCATTGAGTCTATTTTGCGACTAATTAATTTGTGGAAAATTAAAATCTCCAAATATTAGAAGGGTTTTGCGAATATATAGTATTAAAAAAACGAATATTATAAAACTAGTTCTTATTTTCATTTAAACCATAGTTGGAAGTACATAATAAAGAACTACACACAAAGTTTATTTCGAAGATAAATAAATTACATAGTAACATAAGTGGGTGTAGTCATAACACCACAGTTATTATCTTTAGCTGACATTAGGACGTATCCATCATTTCCCCAATAATTTGACCAACTGTTTTTGATCAACCAATAATCTTGACCTTTGATTGAACCATATCCGACCGCTAAAACTGCGTGATCCAATTCATCTACTTTGTTTTTGCTAAGGACAAAAAAAACAATTATAAAATGGTTTAAGTAATTAATAATGTACAAGTTCTTCTTCTTAACGTTCATACTTAACACGGGCTGCTTTAAATTAAATAACAGCAAAATACAATAACGTAAATAAATGCAAACATTAAAAAATATGAGCATTAAAAAATAATTTTAAAATGTAAAAGTTTGTATCAAAAGGTGAACGACTAGAAATTATCATGTCGTTTATTTAGCAACGAAGTTTAAATAACTACATAAAACTAAAAATAATTAATCACTCAAAGGAAATTGAAAAAAGTAAGTAAATGAGAGATAAAAATAACAAAAAAGAAATATTATTCTAACTTAATAAAAGTAAGTCCATAAATACCTTTAAAGGAACACCAAAAAAGTGTGGTTATGAATCACTAGGGTAAAACGTTCAATGGTATGTACAGATATAGAGCATTATATACAACAACTAGAGATAAATGTAAACATCAGTGTATCTAAACTTCTCACCTCGGACACACAAAACAAAGCATTTAAAGTAGGTGTTAACTATGTGTACAAAGAAAAAGTATATAAACCTTATTTCTGACCTCGCGGAGTAACAATTAAAAGATATAAATTTAACATGTATTAGAATTTATGAATCACTCGCTTAGAGTATAAGTCGATGATATTGTCACCTTCTTATAAGAAATATAAAATACAAGTAGAAAGGGTTCAGAATATATTTATCATATCATGTGCTTATATATTGGATACTCCCGTTGAAAATCACAAATATGATTATATTAGGCTGATCCTAGACTTACCCACATTCGAAAACAGGCGTAAAATAAACATTTATTCTAAACTATTAAACAATTTCTATTAGAGTACTGATTTGCTAATTTTGTAAATTGGAAAGTACCATCGAGATGACTAAGATAAAGACACTAGCAAACTGCTGATTGCCTAATAATTTTGATATGACAAAAGTTTGAGAAACAAAATACCAATCTACAAACTAAAATCGTTGTATGCAAGATTTTCATTCTACAAAATAACTTGAATATGAAACCAATGATGAAAAAGTAACAACGAGCTTATTATGAAATTAATGAATACATAATAATTAATTTTTTTATCTGAGTAAGAAAACTGTATGCAATAGTATATTAGGAAACATTTAACTACATACCATTTCGGTTCAAAATAAATTCCGTTAGAGTAGAAACTCAGGCTTCGATGACTCGCATCAATCCCAACACTAATCGGACCATGGTTCAAAAGCGCAAGTTTCAAGGCAGTTTCATTACCAGATGTTACATTTACGAATCCGGTAATTTTCGCCACAAGAGT
This sequence comes from Adranes taylori, assembly GCA_009867245.2. Lineage (NCBI taxonomy): Eukaryota > Metazoa > Arthropoda > Insecta > Coleoptera > Staphylinidae > Adranes > Adranes taylori. Next base: position 2,923 of record WYDF02066757.1, read on the forward strand.
TACGTTACTCACATGACAATAACCATCCTAAAAAATACGTGTTTTACTACAAAAAATGTAAAAACTAGTTTTTTCTACGACCTGGATACCGTTTATTCTCTACTTTGTTCCCTAATATTTGTTAGAAAAGGTAGTATTTCTCATTTTATCACATGCTTAAAGTACTGTTTTACGTGTTTAATATTTAGCTTCAAGTTAAATTCAATCGAATAGTGATAAGTTTTAAACATTGAAATGTAATTATATTTACATACCCAGGAAGAAGGCATAAAATACTGTAACGAGGCAATTTGTGCTCGTTCCTATTCAGTTGATGCTATAAAGATTAAGCATTAGATACTCATAAATAATGTAAATACTTTTAAGATAATTAGATGCGACAAAATGTTTAGCGGTATAAATAAGATAGAAACGGTAAGACAACCATTGAGAAAGTTACCTTAGATCCGTTTTATGATCAAAATACAGAAAAAATATTAGTTATCGATTATCCCCTAAGCTAATTAATCAAATATTAAATCAATGCTTTTACATAGTTATGCATGAAGCCAACTGTGTCGACCGAGGTCACCTAATAGAGGGGGAGAACACACATATGTTCAAGGCGAACGTGTTAATTAGATACGAACTAATCATGACCGAAAATATGCATACCGGTGTCTACTTAGCCTAATTAGAGGGGAAACTGGAATGAATAAAAACGCCATTCAACGCGCTTGGAAGAAGACTAAGATTTGATATCGGCCGCCGGAGGCTCAGCCCGTTAGTTCAGTGGAAATATAATTAAGAATTGATTCTTATGAAAATAATAATTAAATAAAAATAAAGTCATGAATAAATCAGCATGTCGGTTTTACTAACGGAGCGATAGTAAATACTTAGGCATGATACGCATTAGTATTTAGTCATCAATATTTTGTAAGAATAAATGAATTAAATATTATATGTATAAAATCGTCATATATAACACGGTATTTAGTAGTTAGTATTTTTGGATAATTCTTTTAAGCATGAGTTTTACGAATAAAGTAACTTAAAATTATTTAGTAACAAGTTTATTGATCAAGGTAATTTTAAATAAATCTAAATGAACAAAAAAGATCACTGTGCGTCGACTATAAAAATAAAAGTATAATTTAACTTTGTGATAGTACAGCTGCGGTAATGTAAGTACCCTAATTCTATAATTCTGTTAGGGTTGTTTGGTAATGTATGAACACCATTATTTTTATTGACTTGTTGCGTAATATTTAAACATGACTAACATTTTTACTTCATTATTTTGCATGCCGACATATATCTGCATGAACGAATATTTTATTTAATTGCGTGTATGCATTAAACCACTAATACATTAATTTCAGTTAAAAGATTGTTTCATTTTCCTGCCTGAACTTTAGAAACTACCGACTAGCGCTAAGAGTTGGCGTTAGCATTATTTACCTATATGAGTTACGATTAAATCTGAAAGGTACGCCCACCTTAGCAATGGTCCAGTCTAGTGTTTTATTTTAGATTATATTGGGACGCACCAAAAGAATTATAATTAACATATTCTGCATCAATAATTAAAATAATAACTTTGCTAGAAGTAGACCAACTAAAGCAAGTATTAAAACAAAGTGCAATCCTATAAAGTAATAAAAGATCTTAGTATCTATATAAAGAAAGAGCGGCAAAGCTATGTACCCATACAAAAATACCCGCTGTTACCACGTTTCGTCGGAGAGTAACCCTCTCGACCAAAATAGAACGTGACAATAATAAACAGGAATGAATGGAATTCCAAACTACAATGTTGAGCAAATCAGAGGTCAATTAAGCAATCCTCTGAAAATAATTATTTCTGGTAAAGAATTGCCTACTGACACTTTCCCATGTTTTCTTTTCCGTAAAGTACATATATTGAGAACCTATATATAGTACATATCTTGAAAAACCTATGACCTAATAATAGTCGCGACAATAATCGTTTTCTCAAAATTCATTGAATATCACCTATATGTGAAATACTAGTAATTCTTTCACCAATTTACCATTAATAAAGCCACGGCGATTACATCACATTGCTTGTCTATCATATTAATTGCTGTGTTATCTATCATTTAATTAGATGCGTTTGTAATTTTTAATGTTCGTTCTATCGCCTAACTTACAGATAGGATTATATATTACTATCCATTCTGAATCATTCAGAATCATATCCAGAATCATTCTGAATATTTCCAGAATCATCTTAATAACCATTAAAAAATCAATTTGAAGTACGCAAAAATCAAGCTTTATTCTATAATACTAGGTATGTGCAATATGGTGGAGTCGAATAATAGATTTATTCCTGCTCATTAAATAAAATTTCTATTAAACTTATTACCAACCTGACCAAGATATGGACCATAATCCTCTTCTGTAGGAATTCCTCCATGTTTCATCATCCATTGGTAAACGCGAAAATCTTCGCCACCATCACAGCCATTATTGCCATATCTATAGAATGACATATGTTCATCACTTTCTCAAATGACCAAAATAACTAAAGATCATTTATACTGAAATATGCTACTCACCCCCACGAGCAATCGATTAAAGCTTGCTGAGATAACCTAACCAATTGAGTACCCCCGGATTTTAAAAAATAAGCACCTTCAATTGTACCGACTGTACCAAATGACCAACAGGAACCACAAACTGACTGATCTGAAAGGTCAAAACCAAAATAAATTAATTTACGTTTTAATCATTAGAAATTAAATACATCCTTGTGTATTTTTTCCAATTTCTTGGTATTTTATTATTTATTAGGCAGTAGTTTTACCAAATTGAAATAGATTTGCCCGACAATATATTTAAATTGGTTAAATCAAGTGTTACTTTGTGGTAATCCATATGATCAATTGGAAGAATATGTACTTCGTTATTTACAACTTATAAAACAATGGTTAGATTATAAATATAGTTTGAACCCTTCAGGGCTATCTTCAGACATCTTAATCTTTAAATAAAGTATTTAAGTCTGAAGATGGCCCTAAAGGGTTGAAACTATTATAACATCTCTTATAGTTCTCTTAAAATTAAAACTAAGTTTTTTATGTATCAATAAAATAATAAATAACTTTGCCATATGATGTAGAGATAATAATTACCTTTAACCGGCGTCACAGCTCCAAATAGTCTCCAATCAAATTGATCTGGGATTTTATTGGTTTTATGCTCCTCAATTTTATAAGGGAACGGAGCACCTCCATTATATCCAGGAGTATATCTACGTCCTCTTAGAGCTTTCAATTCCAATTCGTTGAAATCGGCTAAATGATTTACGGCTAAATTAAATCCTATAAAACATGAATAAAATGACAATAAATGAGATATTTCATTAGTGTATGGGTCACTTGGTCATACACTCATGAAATATCTCATTTATTTATCATGTTTGCCTACTAAGGTGTGAAAACAGAAATTAATATAAATATAAGAACAAAACAAAACTAGTGGTGAGGCGAAACCCATGTGTTGACGGTAATGTTGGCAACCACATACTTGTTTATAAGTTATATCTCGTAGATTAATAATACGAATGTATAGCACAAATACAAATTGTTTGTTCTTTGAAATCCTCGCCCAGCTTAGTTTAGTGGTCTGAGCAGCTGGCGGGCAATCGGGAGCCTCAGGTTTAGATTCCCGAGTGGGGTAATTTTTTCAAAGACACAAATGATTATATTAATATCAAACATATAAAATGACAATATTTTTACTATCAAGCAATAATTGTGTTCTCCCATGCAAAAAAAAATCATATTTCAATAGTTTTTCATTACTCGAATCCCACAATTTTCATCACAATCACATGGAAAGGTAAGGCAGTTTTGTGTGTCAGTTTGTGCACTTAATATAGAATTTTTATTATTTTAAAGTTCACCAAATTGTGTTTCTCATATTGAATTTTTATAGCAATGTCTTTATAGTTTCACTTCGTTTTTAAACTATAGTTTCACAATAGTTTAAAAAATTTATCAGGTTCAAGAGTTTCCCCATTTGTAATTATAGAAATAGCATTCATTTGTAAACTGAAGCGCATCCACTTTGAATAGCGCTTTTATGTATTCTTGGCATTCATTTTTTGTTTTCTTTATCATGTTTTTGAATCCCCTTGTTAGATTACCCTAATTATAGACCATTTACAAAATACTGCAGCTTCTCCAGTCCTTACAACTTTCGTCCAGATATTTGTCTATTGTTCACCTCATCCCCTCCTAATTTCGCTTGAATGCTGTTGCAATCCGTTTTTCTTATACGTCCCACCCTCTAGTCATCTTGCTTTAGTAAAAGAATGCGGCCGGCTATTTAGGGTCATTTTTGAAAAATACAGCATCTAAACAACTGTAGTTCCCGACTCCCGTCCCGCTACTCTATCTCTCCTAATTTCCTTCGAAAATGCTCTTTCACTCGACCTTCGATCATCTTCCGTTTGGAGTTCGACTAAGATCACACCATTCCAAACCACTTGATTTCTCCAGTTGTCCAAGTTTCAATCTAAATCCTCTTGGACGATACAATACAAGCGACTCTTTTAAGTGTGTGCAGCTAATAGCGTTTGTTCGTTTTAAATAATCATAGTTCCTCAGTGTGCATAATTGTTAAAAGAATGCATGGATGTAAAGAGTGGAATTGTAAAAAGAATTGATATGTATAGTTGTATGAGTAAAATGATCCAATACAAACTATAGTATTGGATGAGTGGTTGTAAAAAATAAAAAATTAGTTAATTAAATGAAATATTTAGCTAACCTAAATGTCTCCTATTACTTGAATGTATGAATCGTAAATTTTGTCTGAATATTTCCTTCTTCTGCGTCATATGCTTCTCATCATCATACTTTTTACCATGTTTATTAACGAATTTATCAAATTCAAAATCAGTATGATTTGTTGAAGTTGGATAAACAAATTCCTTCATAGGATTGAATGTATAAATATGACGATCGCCTGGTCCCGGAAAACTAACACACACCATGTCTAAAATACAAAAATATTTTAATTAAAACGTTCATAATAATTTAGATGGTTTCTTACTAGGATCAACTTCAAATGTTTCAGGTGATATATCAGCAATATCATAATAGTCATAATCCAGATAGTAATGATCATAATGTGAACCCAATAATGAATTAAATCCTTTCATTTCGTACCTGAAATACAACATATCAAATAAATCGGCGCCATTTGATGAGTATTCAATTTTCTCACCTTACAGGAATGGCAACTTTAATAGCATCATTTCTTGGATCTGTCTTCCATCTCATCCATAGTGTGTACTTATTGTCTTTCTCACCGATCTGCTCCTTCAATTGCCACTTTTCTGTTTTAACACCATTGACTGTTTCTTCTCCTACATTTTTTTTCAAAAACAAAATAAAAATGAATTTCATTTGTTTGGGCTTATCCACACGACTTACCAACACATTCAAAACCATTTAAAATGGGTAAAACATGTTGTGGTTCAATCGTTATCTTGGAGGTCCCATTAACTTGTAAACACGTATTAGCATTGGTTTCTGTTTCGGTAGTAACAGGTGCGATTTTAATACTTGCGCCAAATTCACCAAAACTTCCGAGTTGATAAGTTTTTACCATACCACCATAGTAATCAATGCGCGACTGTTTTTTACTCGCGTCAAACCTGAAATATTCATTACAAGAATATAGTTTAAAAAAAATATGTTATTTTAAATATTTTTAAAACTCGATAAAATGTAACTGAAATAGATTTAAAAAAATAGTAGCTAAAAGTCGTAAAAAAGAGTAGTAACTAGAAGAGAGTACACAATATATTTAAGCATTAAAATACATAACAGAACGGACACAGAAAAGAATGCTAGTGAGGGATTTGAAAAGAAGAACTGGATCAAAATTAGCAATAATCAATATGTGAAAGCTACAATTTACGAATAATCAATGGATTTTTCAACACAAAAATATGTCCAAAAATAAGTAGCAACGATCTTAATCTTAAAGATCAAGAACGGGAAGAGTGAAATTGTCAGTGAAAAACCTGCTATCGGCGCACCATTCAAAACTTCTAGCGAAAACTATACATTAGGTCAATCCCCAAGCCAGACCGCAAACGGACATTTGAACATAGAGTGTCCAAAATCTGAGCTCCAAGCACATGCCGGAGATAGATAGTCTCTAAGTCAAAATAGAAGATGGCCTAATCACAGAAAGGATCTTAATCGAGAAAAAGGTTTCAAAGCTCCCAAATGGGAAGAAAATGGCATAAACCTAGACGCCATACACATGAGCCATCTAAGGTTCGCCGACAATATCGTCCTCATAAATAGCAACCCTGAAGAACTGAAAAACATGCTCCAACAACTAGAGGAAGCGTCAATAAAGGTGGGCCCGAGGATGAGCTTACAAAGATTTTGAGCTTTGACACAATCCAATGTCCGATTAAACAAAACACTCTGGAACTGGTTGATCACTATATATATCGGCCATAACATCAAAGTAGGGAAAGAAAACCACTCGGCATAAGTAATTAGAAGAGTGGGACTTGCGTGGATGGCTTTCGGGAAACTTGGCTTCATCCTCAGGGATCGAATAATGCCTATTAACTTGAAGAGAAGGGTATACGAGTCATGTGTGCTACTGGTGACAAATTGCTGCGTGGAAACCAAAACGCTCACACAAAATAGTACTAACAGCCTTCGAGTGTGTCAGAGAGCAATGGAAAGGGCGATGCTGGAAATTAGCATGCGGGATCGAGTGAAACTAAGAGATCCGAAGACACACTAAGGTGATGGATGTAATAGAGTGGATTACCAGCCTGAAATGGGTTTGAGCAGAACACGTCGCAAGGCAGAACGAGACGAGATAGCCGATACGAAACGACCAATTTGGGCCGAGGTCCACAAAAAGAAGCGAGGGAAGACCGCAACTGAGATGGCTGGATTATATTTAGAAGCCTGCAGGAAAGAAGTGGCTACAGATAGCACCCGGCAGATCGGCATGGAAAACGATGGAAGAGGCATATGTTCAGGAGTGGACAATGACAAGCTGAGGAGGAAAAAGATGAAGATACATACAACTAATCAATAATGGACATTAAATCCATTATTGACTATTTTATAATAAAATAAATATCAACCCTTAATATGGTTTAGATCATTTCCTCCTCAAGGAAAACATCTATTTTATTGAATCTAAAAAAAACACATATTTTTCTTATTTTATGAGACTATATAAAAAAACGTTAGAAAAGCTAAAAGTCTCCTTCCTGCCCGTATGAATTTTATTTCATTGTTTGTACCGTGTACGGATAGTATAAAATAATCTTGTGCAATATTTATATACGGGTATCACCTGCTTTAACGACAATAATACTGTAATTACATTTTTACTTACCATGCATAAAAAGGTTCAGCAATTTCAGCATATGGAATGTACAATGTTCCTTTGACAGTGTGTACATCATTCCATTCAGGCGCTCCATTACCTAAAAGAATTTATATAATTAAATTTATTGGCACAATTAAGTTTTTAAAATTCAGTGCGTTTTTAAAAAAAGCAATCTTGTGAAAATAGAAATAATAATTTCATGAGATGGTTGGTTCTTTATCATTTTAATGCAAGTCTAACTCAAAAACGATGTCTCAAACTCTATTCGTTCAACTTTTGATAGCACTTTTAGGAACGGCTATTTACATCTGATTTGCAGAATTTCGTCATGGTCGTACGTCAGTCAGTTATGAATGACGTGAAAATCAGTTATACATTAGCTAAAGATCGCAGAGAATTGGCGTGTGACATATCACTAGATAGGAACATCCTTAAGTATATCGAGAACTGCAGTACATTCGACAGATTTTGCATAAACCTTTAGGTTTGAACAATATCCGCACAATATCATAAAAATATCCGGATAGATTCCGTATAATTGTCCGACTCTCAAAAATGGCTCGCGTTAATTAGTCTATGGAAATCTCAAAAAAATCAATCGTTGAACTACAAAACCAGCATACAGCATCGTAACAGGTGACGAATTTTGGATATATTCGTATGAACTGGAAACTACGTAATAATAAATTGTTTAGGTCTTCCCAATCCAACAAAACGTGTTCGTTCATTAAGCATTTCTAAACAAATAACTGCTAGTTTCTTGGATTGTACTGATTTCGTTGAAATTGTACTGATTACATGGCAGATGAAGATATCAGAAAAGCAACTAAGAACGTAGGATCATTCTTCATCATATCAATTCCAGTTCCCAGTGCCAGCATCGATTATTTGATGAAGAACAACATCGAATTATTTCGTTACCCGAATTCATCTGCTTCATCGCCTTCTTCGTTGTATTCCTGAATGTTAACCTAAAACTGATTAGACCACAATTTTCATCAACTCAAGAAGCTGTTAAAGGTTCTTGAGACACTAGAGTAGAAAACATGTTTCGATAATTGATTCGAACGCATTGAAAAGTGTATCAATAACTGTATCAAAGGCGAATATGTTGAACGATTTGTACCAATACTTATTTCCTTTCATTGTGTTTGCAAAAACTTAAAGAGTTCTGGGTTACCCTCCTTATAGCGTAAGAATTAGTACAGACACTAGATATCTTTTTTTTTGTTTTGCGTAGGAAGTGGAGAA
>WYDF02066768.1:0-11571 GCA_009867245.2 Adranes taylori
ATATAACATTTACATTACGCTTTTCTTATATATATTATATGGTCATGTATGGTCATTTTTATGTAACAATCATAATTTAATAAATATACGTGCGACACGAACCTGACGAGGAACGAATCTCCGAAACGAACGCTTGTCGCATTTAGTTTATTTAAAGTGTAAATAAGATCTAAAGTTCAAGTAAATTGAAAAAAATGTATTCAATGTGAACAAAGATGCCATTATAAATATGTGTACGAGTTGAAATCAATAAACCTATTATTTTAATAAGTACACGACATTGATGGGTAACTAATTATTTGTGAAATAGGTATGCCGATGCATTTCCATCATAATGTCATAATACTCATTCAATTGACTAACGATACAATGGTAAAAATATACCACTTTTTAGTACAGTGCCTGTAGCATAATGTCAGAGCGATGCATATAGATTAAACACTGGCATGCCTGACGTGGATATAAACTCAGAAACGAACGCTTGTCATATTTAGTTTATTTAAAGTGTAAATAAGATCCAAAGTTCAAGTAAATTGAAAAAAAATGTATTCAATGTGAACAAAGATGCCATTATAAATGTGTACAAGTTGAAAGCAATAAACTTATTATTTTAATAAGTACACGATATCGATGAGTAACTAATTATTTGTGAAATAGGTATTCCGATGCATTTCCATCATAATGTCATAATGCTCATTCAATTGACTAACGATACAATGGTAAAAATATACCACTTTTTAGTACAGTGCCTGTAGCATGATGTCAGGGCGATGCATAAAGATTAAACACTGGCATACCTGACGTGGATAAAAACTCCGAAACTAGCGCTCGTCGTATGTTAGTTTCTTTTACATACAACTAAAATTTATAAAGTTCATGTCAATTGAAACAAAAATTAATTCAATGTGTACAAAGATGTCATTAAATGCAATATGTAAGAGTACATTAAACGGTGGAAACGTAAAGTAACGTGACATAAATAAAAGAATTAAAATAGATTATTAATGAAATTGAATAAACTACTTAGTGAAGAATAAATTAGTTTAAAGTTGAGACAAATAATCAGTCGATTAGACTGTAATGCCTTCAGCGCTGTGTATATTGATTTTAGTCCCTTTCATGTCTTTCTTCTTTTTTCTAGAGCACATTTATCAATGGTTGCTATTTCAGCCTGTAAGATAGAGATGTGTGTTACCAGTGAAATCAGTGTACTACAATTAGGGATATACACTCCAGCCCTGCTCAACCACTATCCAATTTAGAATCATCTGTATACCATTTTAACGCACCTTTGCCATATGAACGTCCATTTTCCTAGACATCCCATATAAATGCTAACCACAAATGTTTACACACATGTAAGTGTCATTGTTAAATTATGTAAATTGATACAATCTAATATATTCTTACTCAATTACTTCTTTCCTTCTGTTCAAAATTGTTTTCGTTCATTATGGATTTAACTTCAATCAAAATCACTTTACTACTTACTTTCACTCATTGGTGATTCACCTCCAATCAAAATCGTTTTCCCTACTTCTATAAGTGGCGATAATGCACTCAGTACACTGTCGTTAAGTCGTCCCTTTATAATGGAATTATTCCTGTAATTCCCTATAATATTGGTGTTTAATATTAAGTTAATAGTTTACATTACGTGTGTTTCAAGCCGTAATGATTAATTATGTTTATAATAAATGTAGTCAACGACATATGTTGAAGTTCTTGCATGAAGTGAATGTCCGAACTAATTCAATGCCAATATTTTGAACTTCCATCGACCCGTTTCAGGGTTCTAGGATTCATACGGGTTATATTATTGGAGTGTTTTTAGTTACCATATTGGATGTACGATGTTTAGGAGTTAGTATTGTAGCTGTTAAAGTACAAGGGTAGAGAGTCAACAACTAGATAATAGGGAGCAACAAGATAACAACGACGAGACAACGTTTGCGAGGGATTGGGCCTACGAGGCATTGGACTTGGTGGTGTCAAATACTAAGAATAAGAGATTAGTCTTCGACGCCACCAAGTCCAATCCCTCATAATCGTTGTCTCGTCATTGTTGTGTTGCTGCTCCCGTTTATCTAGTTGTTGACTCTCTCCCCTTATACTTTATAGCTAACAACACCAAGTTCAAACGCTCGTAGCCCCAATATGGTGACCTAAAACACCTCAATAATAGAACCCATATGAACCCCTAGTCTATACGTTTGAAGATGGACCGAGAGGGTTGAAACTATAGTCACAATCTTAACAATTGTATTATTCATGGTAGTAACGAAGTAAAAACAATTCCAATTTATCTAGATAATAATTATTCCTGAATTATGTCAATTAAATATTACTAGACAAATTCTAATTTCTTAAAACAACAATTTTAAAAGAAATGTTTGTAGATCAGCATGTAATTGCAATTTTTGTATGTTTTATAATAAAAAATGCTTATATATTTCGTATTTGCTATAATCTAATAAATCTATTTAAATAACAATTTTATTGGAACGTGCACAAAATAATTTATATAGAACAATTAAATTTCCATATCATGTACTTAATTTAATGTATTTAATTTAAAAATAATTATGCAAGTACCCTATCTAAATATACGAGGATGGTTCAAATAAATATAAATTTATACTACAGAACACTACCTAAGGGTCACTTTCGACAATAAAATGAAATTTGCTCAAAATGTAAAGAGAAGGGAGAACATAAGATGCAGTCAAAACTTTCACTGAGAGCGAGAAGAACTATAATGAATACGACACTGAGGCCTCAATTGATGTACGGGAATGAAATATAGATCAATGGGTACGAAAAAGTACAAGAAAAATGGCAGTTTCACTGGAAATATGTTTTACAATTAAAATGAAGAACAAAGTAGTTGTAGATCGTTCCTACTGCCGCAGCCTCCGAATCGGCGGAAGGTGTTCAAAAATCACCTTAAAACGGTACCCGTTCCGTGTAGCGCAATTTTTTCGTTATTTTGGAACTGGTATTGAGTTTGACAGCTGTCATTTTAAAAAGCAATATGGCGGACGACAAGATGTATCCGGTTGGGGGAAAAAAGTTACTAGATTTATCACTAGGCGCGAAAATTTGAATTTTTTTTCATCCGTCATCGTCCTCGTCGAAATCGTCATTTTTGCTGTTCGTAGCGGGTGTCGAGATGACGCGTGAATTATTATTTGAGCTTATGTAAATTTGAATAGCTATCATTTAAGCTTATCTATATTTGAATAGTTGTCATTTAAAAAAAAAATCTAATCAATTCTAATCACTTTCGACAATAAAATGAAATTTGCTCAAAATGTAAAGAGATGGGAGAACATAAGACGCAGTCAGCGCACAAAATGTACTCAATCCTCAAGTACGATACAAAACTTTCACTGAGAGCGAGAAGAACTATAATGAATACGACACTGAGGCCTCAGTGAATGAAACATAGATCAATGGGTACGAAAAAGTACAAGAAAAATGCGGGACAGTCGACAACAAACTGCACAGAAAGGCACTAGACACACAGCGGTTTATCAGAAACTCAGAGACAACAGCAGCACTGCAGACAAAGGATGGCAGCAATAAATACCTTAGGGAGAATCTATATTAGCAAAATTGCGGAAAATGGCGAATAGAAAGAGTTACAGACAACCCGTCATCAGGGCTGTTCCATAGCTCCCTAAGCGATAAAGGCTCTTCAATTATGGCCACAATCTAGTGGCAAAGTTGTAAAAATAAAGGTACACAAAAAAGTCCGATTATTAATATTAGTCTAATTAGTCACGTAGGTCATATCGTGTATTTTTAAAACGTATTATTAATTTATTTTATATAATTGTAAATCTTTGCCTTGGATTTAATAGTTAAATTAATTATTTTTAAATGTAACAAATTTATAAAATTAATTTGGAATAGAACTAAACCTTACGTTTTATCTCCATATTTATTGTATAGTGTTAAGTGTAATATAGTAATTTTATTTAAATTATTTAAATTTTATTATAATTTCGGAATAAAAGTTTCTAAAAAAAATTGTATTACAGCAATTATAAATATAATGTTGAAAAAATTTTGTTTCTAATGAATGCGTTCATAAATATTATGAAATTTTATGGGAAAACACGTCTTATTTAATAAGTTTCGTAGCTTCTTAACAGCGCATTATATTCATGAATTTTTTATGAATCACTGACATTGAAATGTGAAGATAAACATAATTAAAATACGCTTCACGATCATGAAAGTCAACAGATATTCATATGCATTAGATAATTAAAATGCTCTAACAATGTTACTCCATAGGCGCCAAAGAAAGCGGACAATCTTGATGTATGCGTGTCAAATAGCATTCCTGATCAATTTTGCGTACAAATTAAGACAACAATCTTTAAATTAGAATATACGAGTAACATTTTATTGGCTTAAAATATTCATCGAAATAATCATAACATTACAAAATACAGTTGGCAAGAATTTGATGTTTTGAATGATCCAAAAGTGATTGGTCTCATCAGCTTTTTAACTTGAGGAGGAAAATGAAAAGCTTAAAAGGCTGATGTGTAAAAGTAATGCATGGAAGCATCGTAACAATAATTGTCGCAATAGGCAATGTTAAAGAAGAATGCATGGTTAATATTAAAGAGTGAGAGAGCGAATGCAGAGCGGATATAGGAGATGAGAAAAAGGAAAAACAGGAGGGATGTAGGATGAGTGGAAATGATATGGACGAGAATGGCGAGGATGTAAAAGTAGAGGAAGTATTAGAGGAAATAAGGAGAATGGAGAAAGAAAGTGCGGCAGGACCTGATAGAGTTCCAAGCGGATGTCTGAATAAGAAACGCATTTAGGCAATAGTAAGAGGATTTAATGAGATTTGGAATCGCCGAGAGAGTATGTCAGAAAAATGGAAGAAAGGTAAAATATTAACTTGAATATGAATAAATAACTTTTTTACTTAATTCCAACCAGTTTCAATTGTTTCCAGATTGCATCTCTAATTTATCCAGTTCCAGGCTGAAGAGGATGACAAATCCTAAAGCCTCCTTTAATCAATTCTCCAAACTCCGAATTTACATAATTCTAACGGGGAGTGGAGTGTTAGTGGGTCAAATTCTACAGTCTTTTGAAGATTTTTCGACTTCCCACGCAAAACAAAAAAAGAATTGTAACATTAAAAAAAAATTAAAGAACAAAGCAATATATAGCTTAAAAACTTTACCTGGATAAATTAAAATATTGCTATGACACAAATGATTTTCTAAATCGATATGATAATTAAGAAATATATTCATATTCCCTAATCCTTATATAATAAAATTTTATTGTATCGTTCGTTCCTGATTAGGATAATAAATTCACTAAAGCATATCCTTAAGCATTTATGAACGTACGTATATACTGAAATGTTCCGGTTATTAATCACACTATTCCAGATTTCGCTTCGAGTGCCAAGATTAAATTTTGTCAGTATGTCATGGAAAATTAAAGATGAATAGTATTTATTACTCACGGGAGTATGTATTCCATAAAGGATTACATACCAAATTGTATACAATAATTATGAATAGGATGTCTTAGGCTAGACACGTGAAAACAATATAGAAGAACATGCATATAACAATAAATACACTTCTCAAATATAAATTAGAAACAAATTTTCCTAGTCAGATAACAAGTACAAATTCTATCAAATAATAATTTGTGTGTTTTGTATTAAAAACATTCAGAATATAGAAAATATTATTAATTAAATAATAGGATTCCAAATATTGTAACAAGGAAATGTGTCCTTGTTCTAATTTAGTTTTATAGTTGATAGTTTTGTACGCTTTATACTTGCAAATCATTTAAATAATTCAGGATGGTTAGATTTAAGGGCAGTTTTACTGGAAATATTTTTTACAATTAAAATGTAGAACAAAGTAGTTGTAGATGTCGCAGCCGCCGAATCGGCGGAAGGTGTTCCAAAATCACCTTAAAACGGTACCCGTTCCGTGTAGCGCAATTTTTTCGTTATTTTGGAACTGGTATTGAGTTTGACAGCTGTCATTTTAAAAAGCAATATAGCGGACGACAAGATGTATCCGGTTAGGGGAAAAAAGTTACTAAATTTATCACTAGGCGCGAAAATTTGAATTTTTTTCATCCGTCATCGTTCGTAGCGGGTGTCGAGATGACGCGTGAATTATTTGAGTTTATGTAAATTTGAATAGCTGTCATTTAAGCTTATCTATATTTGAATAGCCGTCATTTTGAAAAAAAAAATCTAATCAATATGTCTGTTAGCGCGAAATTTAAACGAGCAGCGGGCGGGGCGGATGTGCACTTTAAATGGTTATTTTCTAACTAGATGTTTAAAAAGTTACTAGATTTTTTCCGGTATTTTGAAACAGTTCATTGTCAGCTGTCATTTAGGAAAAAAAGCAATATGGCTGACTAGAGCGAAATTTAATTGATAACAAATAGATTTGGGGGGACAAAAGTTACTAGATTTATCACTAGATTTTTTTCGGAATTTCGGAACAGATCATTGTCAGCTGTCATATGGAAAAAAGCAATGTGGTTGACTTGCGCGAAATTTAAAAAATAACTCCACATTTGCAATGAAATCAGATAAAGGGAAATCAGACATACTTGTATCGTTTAATCACTTAATCACTAATCATTTAACGTTAATTAAGCTGTATTGTATGTAATTAAATCTTGACCAAATTCTTTTACCTAATCAGCGGCCACCGTCCCATGTAGGATGTAACTAGTAGAAGGCACACAGGTACCGGGACAAGCTACCTAAAGGGGACTAAGTAAACGAAAAAAGACACACAGCTTGCACTGAAAAAACAGTCGGCAATAAGAAAGTTTAAGTTGTAAACTGAATCCTTGTCAGTCAGCGTTTTGAAAATTAAATTAAATTATAATTTATTCCAAATTAAATCATAATTACTTAAATAATTCGTTTAAATTTGAATTCTTTGAAGACAATTCTCATACATATTACTCTATTACTCATATTATTCGTTCAAGTTTAGACACAACACTCAGGTACAAAACATTATGGACATTTAGCTATTAGATGCTTACATCACGTGACCGAAGAGGCAAGACTTAAATATGCAGAAGCAGCAACAGCTAGACAAAATGATTTTTATGTAGATGATTTCATGAGTGGAGTCAATTCATTTAGTCACGCATTACAGCATCTTTAAAATCTGGAGGATTCAACTTCGAAAATGGTGTTCGAATCGCTGCAAAATGTTTCCCATCGTAGGGAATAATATGACAAATTTACATATCTTACAATTGGATAAAGATTAACGTATTACGAAAAGAAGCATTTTGTCAATAATCACGTCATTATTTGATCCGTTAGGATTATCAGGATGAATACTAGTTCGAGCACAATTCATCGACATGCAACAATTATGGCAATTAAAAATAACATGGGATAAACAGTTCTTATGACAATCTACGAAAATGGAAATCTTACAAAAAGGACTTGGAACAGCTTTCCGCGCACAGTGATATAAACAGATTATGTAAACATCGAAATACATGGATTTTCTGATGTATCCAAAGGAGCGTTTAGTGCAGTGATAATATCTATGTATCACGCAGAGTAACAGCCAAAGTTATTGTACTCTAGTATGTAGGGGAACCAGGGTTGTCCACCTGAAGAACATTACGATTCCTAGATTAGAACTTTTAGGTGTTCTACACTTAGAGGTACTAATGCATAAAGTACGCAATGTGCTGAAAAAGAGTGTCTAATTATTACTGTTGGAGCTATTGAGCAATTGTTAGCTGGCAATGCCATGCAATGGCAAATATTTGTTGGAAATCGAATTGCAAAAGTATAGCAGGTTACACATAACATGAAATGGAGCCAAGTCCTAACAAATTTGTCAAAAGGATGTTCTGCTAAACAATTAAATTTATTAGGATTATGAAAGATTGGTCCAAGGTGGTTACCTTTAGGATCAGAACAGTGGCCACAACAAAACTTTCGACCAGCAGAAATGGATTACATACAATACAACCTTATCACAAAATATTCATCAGCACATAAGTTAATTAGAGTCACGGCTTGGATTAATCGATTCAAAAATGATGTAAAAAGTGAACTACAGCATAATATAAGAAGTATGCATCTCGTATTCACCTCGGAACTAGCCCTAGGGATGTTGTCTGTAAATTTAAAACCTGCTCTAGCGCCATTTTGACAAACAAAAATCTCAATTTCCTTACCCAAATGGGCTCTCAAAGCCAATAGCACCTAGTAGCTTACGTTAAAAACCATGCCCATATCGCAAATAGTAACACAATTTACGTTTCACTGGACACACATTTTATAACGATAATCAAATGATGGAAGCCAAAAATGGGCATGCCTATTGCACAATTAAATGGAGGAGAGTGCATATCCGCCCTGCCAGAAATGCAGCTAAGCCGGAAACCCTTCCACTTTTTCCCCACCAATGTACTAATCAACTCTTATTGATTAATAACCGCAATACTTATTTATAGTCGGCCTATTTCTGCCGTATCGGCTTATCACCGACTATGTGTTTTAACGTCGAGCCTCTGCCATTGACGCTGATAGATAGGGTATGAGATAATTTCATCTTTACCAACCTTTATTGATTAACTCGTAAAGAGATCTTCATTGTGCGTGCGACCCCCACACACTGGACCGAAGTTTTACATCTACCCCTATAGATATGCATGCCTAAATTATATTTACCTTCCTCCTATAATTACCGACCTCGTTTCGTGTGTTGCCTAGATTCGATCAACAACGCAAACCTTTGCATGTGCTGGGGATCGAGCCCGGGACTGTGCGGTGGAAGTCATGCATCTTATCCCCATCGCTACAGTGTCGGCTAGATTATTTTCATTAACTAGATTTAAAAAACCACAATAATTAAGTAGACAGTCCGCACTCAGAGATCTCTAATGGAATAGTTACTTAGTAACACGGTACCGTTCCATAATTTCCTTCGAGTAGTGCTATTACTTCCCATCTACCGCCCCGTACTTATATTTCCTTGCAGCACAAGCACCACATCTTCCATTAAAACCCTTAATATTAACCCAATAAATCAATTAAACCCTTGGTACAAATCGTCAAAATGTCTTGGAAATAACTGTATGACTTCTTCTTCAACAACAAGTTTTGGTTTTGGATTTTTATTCTTCAACCATTATTATTCCAATATGACAATCTGGTAATTTTCTTATTGGTTTTGACTACCATTATTATTCACGATGCCAGAATGGCATTATCTCTTGAAATGCGATTGAAAGGATTTTCTTGCGCGTACGTCTTTTTCATTAAATATTCAAATAGTTATTATATATTTACTGTAATATTTATGTTTGTTCACTAAACATTTTGATTAACTGTAAATTGATATTTCCACAACACTTCACACTAAAATGAACTGTATGATAAAAAGTTTTGTGCATACTACATACAATTCATGTCTAAATACATAACTTCCGAAAACGAGTGACTACTCTAGCATATTCCATCTATGGTCAGTCAACACCACCTAGATGACAAAGCCTGCCAACAGAGCGAGCGTGACATCATAACATCTGGTCATAACAAACGCCATGTTTCATCCTTGTTTCTTTGTTTATATTACAATATTAGTCATTCGACAACAGCAAGATTGGCGCACCTCGCGATGTTACACGTCATAGTAGACTTCTAGGATACCTAGCTTTTCCGTTATTCATATCGTGTGTTTAGATTTACCCCTGCTCCCCGCAGACTTCCCGTTGTATTATGAACTGTTTGTACATGTTTTACACATTATTAGTTTTATTATTTTATCACCGTACATTTCAATTGACTTTTATGTACCGCTTTTAATTTGTTTTGTAATTATTATTAACATACATTTGTACTGTTTTGTTTGCACCGCTTAAATATCGTTTTGATAGAATCGCTATTGTATATTTGTTAACCGCCATTGTTGCGTCATTAAATAATTTCACATTTAATTGCGCATTTATATTTCTTTCTTTGTTTAATTTGTCTAGAAAACCAAAAAGTTATTTTGTGAAATCATTAAATGCTGCAAACTTGAATCTTTTTCCGGTGCCCACAAGAAAATCTGGACTACTCACGAATACCTGAACTACTCACGTACTCGTAGCTACGCGTGCCCTCAGCAGTCCACTGAGGATCGGTGGAACAATAAGAACGGTTTCAACGTGCGGTCTCACATTAAACTGACTTCATATGCGCCCGAGACTTCATATTTCCGAAAGTTGTTATTTTTTGTAATAATTAAGATATTTGTTTGCGCCATCTGTTACAGGCGCTAGGACTCTAAGGTTAGTAGCGGCACGAGCGAGAGTCACAACAGGAGGAAGATTTTCTTCAGGACTATTGTAATTATTTCGAAGCTTTACAGCATTTAGTTTCGATGAAGGAGGGATTCTGACTGCCCTCCCTTAATCAAAACATTTAGATTTTCTGAAAGCATTTAGATTTTTTGGAATCATTTAGATTTAGATTTTTCAATTTATAATATCAAATTGCTCTGATACATGGAATAGACCGCATCTGGAAAATCCCATAGATTCCGACAGAAAAAGAAAACAGCAACAAAAATGTGGCGGAAACCAAAGAAATTTGATATCCGAAAAAATATCAACCTATGCACATTATGATCACACCTTCTGCCGACTCTGCTCCTAAATAATACAGTTATACAGGATTAGATTTTAATCTTCTGGTTTAGTGAACAGTAAGTCCTGTCATCTGTTAATAGCTTTCTTTAATGGAAAAGAAGGTCGAACGTAGCATTTCTATGTGTTTGAATATAACGCTCATAATAAATAATCGTTACAATCGTAAAATGTGTAACGATAAAGACAGTTGAAAAGTTTGTGCGTTTGGGTACGTGATATGACTTTCTAATGTGTTTTCTTTTTATATTTATTACATACTATTTACGATAAAAATATATCGATTTTGCATTAAAGGCTATATTATCAGTGTTTCAGGTATGATTTCTATCCACTTTAGTTTTAGTGTCTTCCAAGCTGCTTACAAAATATTTCGGAAAAATCTATTTTCATAAAAGGAAATATAATATAGAAAACTAATATGACAAATATAATTCTAAATGATCATATGGATGAGTATCGTCGTTTAATGACACGACTACATTAATTGTTTAATTAATTAGTAAGATTAAGCAGGACGTCTTCGAAAAATGTGTAACAAATTTGAGAGACGTTACAAATCAGAAAAAATGTCGATGAACTGCGGGTGGATGGCCATTTCTGCTATAAGGTATTAAGCTTTATCAACACCCCATTTTTTACAGAACGTCATTGTATGTGTGTAACTGAATACACACTAACTCTGTATCTGTACCTATTACATCGAATAAATATTATTTTATTAAATCTTCTATATATGTAAATCTTCTATATATGTTCTATCAACCAAAGAGCAATGCTTGGTGCCCTGGCTGAATATAGAATAGACCATAGATACACCTCCCTCATTAAACATATCTATGAACATGCTACAGCTTGTGTAAGGCT
>WYDF02066779.1:0-11571 GCA_009867245.2 Adranes taylori
TATATATATATATCTATATATATATATATATAATATGTTTGTTGAATGACGGTTGCCATGGCAAGTTGCAAAATTTTAAATTATTAAGGATCCTATCCTTGAAATGATAACAGCTAGACCCATCATATGTGATATCTTTGTAGAGAAAATCGGAAGGGCTACCAAAATGTAACAAAATATACAGGGTGTTTTTAAAAAAAATTTGTAAACAAAGTGTATTGCTCAAAATCGGTCAAGTACATTCAGTTGCCCACACTGGCAAATTTGAGGCTCCCTGGTTTTACATATGTTCCCCAAGTTTCATTTTTCTAGCATTCGTAGGAACGGATATATTTAGGGTAGTACACTTTTTTCAAGGTCAAATTGCTCCGGAGCTGACATGCCGTTTTTTAAAATCGATAAGGATTAAAGGAGTTTTCGACACAAGAAATTAAAAAAAAAATCTTGCGAAACTTTTCCTTGAGAAAATGGACCCACAAGGTAGCAAAACAAAAAACACCCTGCATATATGTTAAAATGTGATTTTAGAAAAAAAAAATTCAAACAAAACCGTACAACCTATAAGTAGCCTATACAATAAAGTTTATTCGAATGTCCTACCTTTTATGGTTCCTGAGATATTTCAAAAAGTTTCTTACGCTTCAAATGTGGCAACACCGCTTCCTAAACAATTTGGCAACATTTTATTTTTTTATTCGACGCATAATACAAAGTACTTATGTGTGCAAAATTTCAATCTCCTAGTTTGAATACGAAATTTCTGAACAAAAAAATTCTCCTGTCCGCCATATTGGATTTATAAAAAAAATGAAAAAGGCTCATAGTCTACACCTGTCTACCAATTTTAATCCAGATCGATCCCATAGGGAAGGAGAAATTCTTGAACATACAGACATACGTACATACAAAAAATCGCACCGAAAAATCGACCTTTCTTTTATTTTTTGAGCAAGAAAATTTAGAAAATACTTTTTACATGAAAAATTGTTCCTTTTAACCTCTTAATGAAAAATCATACAAATATTAAAATTTTTAATTTTCTAAAACTTTTTGTCTACGAATAAAATTGAAACAGTTTATATCGAACTGTGCCAGATAAAAAAATTCATGAACGTGATCACCAGCTCATCTTTAATATACTGGAAGTCCTACGTTTTGTTTTATCTTGCATAAAACAAAAGTTGAATCTTTTAATTTTGCCTGTCACCTTATAACTCGTCTATTAAATCAATTAGCACAATAGTTTTTGTAGGGTTAATAAATCAAAATTAGTCTAACCTATAAATCGCCTACCCATGAATCCCCCGGTTCCCATATTTTCCTACGGCGCGGACAGCTTCGTTGTCGGATTTACCATGGTCTATGATCTTTCTTTACTAATTTCTAAAAGACCAGTCTGGCGCTTACACATTAATTTCCTGGTCCCCCTATTTAAAATATGCGGCATGAACAGCATCTATGCCCTGCTTTGGCGTGGCCTGCTATCGTTTTTGACTTACTTATTCCCAACTGCCGTTTTTGAGTCACTTTTTCCCGCGTCAGCTTTGCGCAGAATTGAAATCATTTTGCGGATCTTATGCGTGTTCCTCAAGTTTTATTTTTTTAAGTTTCATAGGAACTGAGATGTTTAATGTAGTACAATTGCCGTTTTCGAGAAAATGAATCGCAAATTATACAAAACAAAAAACACCCTGAACATACTTTAAACTGTAATTTTACAAAAAAATGTTTGAAATAAAATTGAACGAGCTTTTGGTGGCGTACAGAATAAAGTTTATTCAAGTATTCGCTTTTATTGTTCCTGAGATATATCGAAAAGTTTGTAAAATTTTAAACGTGGCAACGTCGCGTTCAACATCAGTTTCAGACATGATACTAATTTTTTTCAACATTCAAGTCCGCCATATCGTAAACCACGACGTACGATGGCTATGGACGAACTCGAAAACAAATATCTTAAGCGTACTCGATACTTGAGAAGTATAGAAGTCTTTACGTTATAAATTGAGATATTTTCGTTATTGACAATTCTAGTAAAAATTAGTCACTTGACACATATTTTTGAGTATTCTCAGTCTATAAAAATATGTTCACTTTTGAGCGTTCCTTTTGCACGTAACAACTGAAATTTAAGACCTGAGCAAATTCAGTTTCTGCAAGACGAAAACTAGGCCTGCGCTTTGATGTAGAGATAGTTAGAACGTACTAGACCAATTTGGTTAATTATATTCGCATTTAAAATTATTTTATATCTGTGACAGATTTATGCAGTAAGAGATTCACTGATTTCATAAATGATTGCCTTTGTTTCAATTACTATAACTTTTATTTCAAAAATTATTCTAAGAAATTTTAGATATTTAAAAAGTGTAAGAAAAAAATCAAAAAAGAACTCGCCCATAAGTATGAGAAAAGGCATACATGCGTGAAGCATGGTACTCAACTCCACGCACCGACATCAACCGACAAGATATACTAGTCAGATAAAAAATACTAGCCTAGTACGTGGGAACATCTGAAACAGAAAAACAACTTATCCCTGAAGATCAATCTGTAACCGCATCACAAAATATTAAATTTTTGTGATATCAGAAACAACTATGATTACTGTAACAGATGAGTACAAGGAATAGGAATAGTTAACTGTAACAGAATAACAACTGTGATCAAATTTCAATGACGATATTTTGCGATAGGGAAAAAGTCTGATTATAAATATGGTAGAAAAGTGTATATCTGTTTCAAAAATTCGTGGACGTGATTGCCATCCCATCTTTCGTATACTGGAAGTCCTACGTTTTGTTATATCTGGCATGCTCTTGACTCACATTTTCCCCATACTTGCCTACGGCGCAGACAGCTGTGCTGTCCGGTTTGGCATGGCCTATGACCCCACATTACTTTCTTTTCGGCTAATTTCTAAAAGAGTAGTCTATAGAGTAATTTATTAATAGTGCCTTGGTCTTATGAATTTGTCCTCGTTGGCGCGATTTTCTGCCGTTTTTGATTTAATCTTTCCCCACTACCGCAATTTTCCCCCACTAAAGAGATCGCAAAGTTTACAAAACAAAAACCAGCCTGTATATATGTTAAATTGTAATTTTAGAAAAATATTTCAAATAAAATTGAACGAGCTTTTGATAGCCTACATAATAAACTTCATTCAACTGTCCTATCTTTTATAGTTCCTGAAATATATCAAAGTTTGTAAAATTTTTAATTTGGAAACCTCGCGTTCTATACCACTTGCAGAGATGGCACTACTTTCATTCGACGCATAATACAATATACTAAATGCGAGCTAAATTTCAGTCTTCTAATTTTAAACCTCAATTTCTCAATAAAATGATCATTTTGAACCCCTCCCAAAATTATAATGTGCACCGGCCACTGATAACAATATTTATTCAATTGCGGAAGCACTTTATATGTCTCATACAACGTAAAATAATTTTCCTGTATTTTTGTATATATGACTGTTCAATACCGATTGCCATGGCGACAAGTTGCGAAATTTTTAGATCGATCATTCGTGGTATCATTTTAAATAGAATTATAAGGGCTATCAAAATGTAAAAAATAATACATTGCGTTATAGGAACCGATATATGTAGGGTAGTACATTTTTTTTTCAAGGTCAGATTACTCCGGTGCTATGACGTGCGATTTTTTAAACTCGTTTAAGTATTAAAGGAACTTTCGACACAAGAAATTAAAAAAAATTCTTGCGAAACGTTTCAAGCAAATGGATCGTAAAGTTAGCAAAAAAATAACACCCTGTATATATGTTAAATTGTTATTAAAAAAAATTCAAACAAAATCCGAGGGCCTTTATGTACTCTATAGAATAAAGTTAATTCGAATTTCGTATCATTTATTGTACGTGAGATATTTCAAAAAGTTTTTTAAACTTTAAACGTGACAACATCGGGACTTTCTTTATTCCACGCATAATATAAGGTAGTATATGTTTGCAAAATTTCAGCCTGATAGTTTGAATATGAAATTTCTGAACAAAAAAAATTGGCTTCTGTCCGCCATATTGGATTGATAAAAAAATGAAAAAACCAGTTCTGCGGGCTCATAATCTACACCTATCTACCAAATTTCATCCAGATCGGTCCCATAGGGAAGGAGAAATTCTTGAACATACAGACGTACGTACAGACACCGAAAAATAGACCTTTCTTTTATTATTTTGAGCAAGAATTTTTTTTTAGACAAAACTTTTTATAGGAAAAATTGTTCCTTAGCCCCCCCCCCCTTTTTGGAAATGCGTATTTATGGATTGCAGTAATTTCAATACAAGAGAGGTACTAAGCGGGAATAGAAAAAATTGTCGAAACATGAACCCTATATCTTTCATATACCTGTACGTATTACATACCTATATCGTATATGAAAGATAAAAAAATAAAATCAAAGTATAGGGTACCATTTTGTTTAAAATTCATTTTTTTAAATGACGTAAGATACCAAATATTTTACGAAAACATTATTAAAAATTTTACTTACTAACCAAAAGGTACGATTTGTTCTTTTGGTTGAAACGTGACTTCTCTTACTTAGCGGTATCGCCTGCTGACGCCGACAGAATTAAATGATTGAATGGTGTATGGTTAGCTTAAAATATTGTAGGTTGTTCCAGCCATTTCGTGGAATTGGAGATGTGAAATGGAAACATGTGGTTCGTGGAATACGTTGTTACATGGTGCGAGCGAATGGAGACCTGGTTGTCGGAGACGAATTGGTTGCTTGGCTTGGCGTTGTTGACCAGTTGGTACGTTGCCTCGTTGATTGTGGCTTCTCTATTAATTTCTTTGACCTCGGCCTTCTCATTGTTGTATCGAAGACACGGTTAAGAAATTGAATGATTAAAGAATCTGAAGAGTCAGCAGATGCGTTATTAAAACTTAGCTTTTGAAATGTACATGTTTTATGAGATGATGATTTTTAATTTGATAGTTGATTTAAGATGATTCTTAACTATTACGCTACTTTGAGCAAATCGTACGTATGGCTGCGAATATGCTTATTTTGCAAAAGATCTGATCATTTATAGAGAATTATGCTACTTGAAATGTGCAAAATGTTCACCCGAAGACAACTAACATAAGACCCGAAATACGTCTGGTTGATGCTGAATTGAGTAGGTCCTTTATTATGCAGTTAGCTGGAAGGAAAACTCTTCTAGCGTGTCGCCTGGGACAGTGACACTTAGCGTAGCTGACGGCTAGTTGGACGTGGTTTGAAGAAAATTTCTGCTAAAAACCTTAGGAAGTTTAGAACTAGGACCAATGGGAAAGCATCTTTCATCGGTGGAAATTTTAACTATCAAAATTGTGTTGCATTTCTGTCGAAAATCTACGAAATCAAAAGTTCTCCACCAATCCGAGTCAAATGCAAAAGAAGATTGCTAAAAGAGCTACCTCTGTAAATGTATAGACAGCCAATGAGAATAAGTCATATATTTAATTGTCGAATTTTACGGAAGTGATTCCTCGAAAGAGAATTTATTAGAGAATTACTTATTACCTTAATTAATTACTTGAATTAATTTACATGCGACATGATATGATAACAGTACTAGCATAAATTTCTACCTTCATAGAAGCAGTAAGAGAATATTTAATTATAAAATTAATAAACATATATTTAAAAAAAAATTTCAATAAATAAAATCACAGTACTCCTACTCCAAAATTTAATCACCGCTGATTGATAATAAAAGATCGTAACGCCTTTCGGGGCCTACAAGCGCTCCATCATCAGACTATAAGAAATTATTCAAAAAAGATTTTTGGACATCAGAAATTATTCAGAAAAGATTCTATATCAAATAAAAAATTTAAAAAATTTAATGTGATTTAACAAATAAAATTTCTAAAAGCAATATCCAATGAGTTGAAGATTGAATTGTTTTGTTTATTAAAAACATACTAATAAAATATTTAAAAAGCAATTTTTGTTTTTTGAAATTTTGTTATAAGGAACATAATGAAATAATTAAATAAACATTAAAATGAAATATTTTTATATTAATGAACTTTACTGAAACTTCAACAATAGGCGAAAGAGTAAATTATAACTAATTGTTTTCATCAACAAGAATCGATTACGTAATAGCGTTTATACGAGATCAAACCTTACCTTAAAAATTCATTCCAGAAGAAACATAATAGCACATTAATTAATAACCAGAAAATTAAAACACGATATAAGCATTTTAAATAATTACAAAAGAACAAATTAAATAAAAATTGTGAATGCCATACCAGCATTTTTATTAAAGACCCCTTTACCTCCCCATATTGTCAATTGTTTTAATATTTTAATTTTGAATTTAACACGTGGTTTTATTGTAAAGAATGAAACTATAATGATTATAGCAATCTATTTCATAAAAAACTAACAGTTTAATATCTCAAAATAATTTAAAACGCATGTACGTAAGATAATTAATTCAACGAATAAATAAGCTAAATACCACTTAAAACATTCTGAAGAGAAAGAATTTTTATATTTAGAATTTTAATTGTTATATTTAAGAATTTTTATACGATAAAGAAAGATTTTTTTTCGGTATATTTTTATATTATGAACCTGCCCCAAAGAATGAGTCAAACTTTTTTATATGCATAATTTTCGCATCATTAGTCACATCAAAATCATGATTAAAATATAAAATATGTTCAGCAAACACAGGCCGATTTAGTCTTATCGCAGTAAAATGTACTTTATACCTTACATGCAACTTTCTATTGGTCATACCTATATAAAATATGTCACACGATTTACAATTTAAGAAGACACCTGTTTGACGAAAGATAATAAATCTTTATTATTCATAATTGTAGCAAACATATTTTTGTTTTTAAAACTAATGTTTGTATTGAATTTTTTGAACAAATATGATATCTGGTTACTAAATTCCTTCAAGTAAGTGATGGAATAAAACTTAGTATCCTTAGTTACCTTTAAACTTGTCATTGATGTTTTTTTTTCTTTGTTTATCAAAAAATATTTTTTTGATTAGAATATCTTCTTAACCAAAAGAAAGTTCCATGTAAGATTTAAAGAACATTTGACTGCAATAAGACTAAATTGGCATCAAAAATTTCTGTTTGTTGAACATATTTAATTTTTTAATGTGACCAATCATGCGAAAATTCTACATCTAAAAAAAAGTTTGACTCATTCTTTGGAGTAGGTTCAAATTATAAAAAAAAAACAGAAAAAAATTCTTTCTTTCTCTTATAAAAATTCTCAATTTTCATCTCATTGGATATTGATTTTAGAAATTTTAATTGTTAAATCACATTTTTAAATCACAAGTTTTTTACGTATTGATTTGATATAATGACTTTTTTGAATAACTTCTTGTAGTCTGAAGATGGGACGCTTGAAGACCCCGAAATGCGTTACTATATTTTAACATCAATAAACGTTGATTTTATTTTGGAATAGGAGTACTGTGATTTTATTTATTGAATTTTACACTCCAAAGCACTTGAACCTTATTATTAATTAAAACAATTTTTATTTTGTACATGATATTTTTAAATCCCTCAGCTCATAATACAAAATATTTATTTCAGTTTCTTAACTATGCAACTTTTACTTTAAATAATCTTGATCACGTCAGTAAGTTTTTAATCTTCTCAGTGTTGAAAATAAAACTAAATTTAACATATAACAAATCTATTTTACTGAAAACAAATTGATACAAATAAATATATAACTATATATTAAAATTTGTGTAATATATACAATATATGTTTAACTAGAAAATATTTATTAATAAATTTGTATAAAAGTTACTAATCAAAGTTATAAAAATTATGTAACATCTAACAATAGGACATTATAGAAAATCTAACAAAAATATTAATTAATATCAATTAAATTAAATTTGTTTGTAATTCTCGTTATTAATTGATATAATAAAAATAATACTTCAAGTTGTTTTGTTTCTTATTTATTTAGTATGCTTTCAACATATAATCAATTGTCAAATAGCATTATGATCTTTCATCTCATATATATGTATATTAGTCACTTTTCATTTGAAAATATTGAAAGCGCTGCCGAAACACTTGAAAACGTTTGTTGACCATTAGTATAATCAATGTTATTTCAAACATTTAATTAACTTATGTACCGAAATACGTAGATAGTTTGTAAAAGATAGGCTGATTGTGTGACTTTGGTTCTAAAAGTGAAAAAAGTAAGTGTAGGCACATTTAGCAAAAAAAGCACCCTAGGACCAGACCAGCTTCCTGATGTAGAGCAAAATATTAGGAAAAGGATCGATAGCGACATAGAAGATAACCTTAAACCCCTATTTCCGAAACATTGTTCTAAGCCAACAGAAGCAAGAGATAAAAGCCGTAACACTGGGATGACACCGACTATAAGTATAAAAATGGAAGGGCGCTGGCAAATTGCAACACTCCGGGAGTCACATAAGATTCCTGACATAATAACAGAAATATTGATCACAAAAAGACCAAAAATTCTGATGGAAAGCTTCAAAAAATGTATACCGAAAGCAAAATGATCACCAAATTGGAAGCGATGGTAGCTTGTACCGATCGCGAACAATACTTCAAATGAAGCTGATCTATCAACGCATAGACCACGTGGTTTTTTATCAGAGTGGTGTGGAAAAATTTAGCACGTTGTGCATTCTTAGGACAGTGGGAAAATTAAATGAGCATTTGACACTTGAAACATACGTCAACAGACAAAAAGTGCTCAGCGAGCGGAAATTTGATTTTGTCAATTTGGTGCCCTCAATTTCGACTGACTCTCTCCACTCCAATTCCTAGATATGTCAGAAATGTAATGACTGAAACGCGATAGAAATGTAATTACTGAAACACGGACTATTTTAGTAGCACTACATGACAAAAATGACGTTAAGTAGTACCTCATGAGGGTGCCTCATTGTTTATTAATACGGAAACATTATGCTTATGTCCATTTGCCTCTGCTTGGTTTAAATTACCTACTATCTATATATATATATATATATATATATATATATACTCATTGAAATAAGTCATCACTTGAAAAGGTGAATAAGAAATATTTGATATAGTAAGGACAGAGAAAGTTCCCTACAATTTTGACAATATATTCTTATACTTTAAATAGCTGGAATTTATTAGTTATGCACTTAATTATTGTGAATTAGTAAAAATATTATCTGATTTCATGATTCATACAAAATTAAAACTTATATGAACAATAGGTTAGTCATTATTATTTTGTTTTAACACAAAATACGAGTAAATAGAAAATTAGGAGAGTATTTTCCAGTGAAAATAAGGATAACTTCCTAAAAGGTATTCAAAACGAAATAAAAGTTTTACTTGCCTTGACACATCATAATTTTCTGTACATAATTAGCTGTACATATTGTCAATTATAATTAAACAATAGAGAACTAATTTTAATGCTTCTAAACTATAAGGTAATTTTCACAATCTAGTCAGCTAATCAAGTATCTAGGGTAGTAGTAGGCGACCGCGGATTCTATTGAGCCACCCAGCCACCTGGACCTTATCTCAACTCATTCTAAACGAAAAAATCAATAAGATCATTGAATTTGACACATGCCATTAAAAATCCAGTATGCCGGAGAACAGAGCATTTCCACTATGGGGATTGTGAAACATGGTACAAAGAATTGAAATGTCGTCTTTGATTTTTTTGAGCTGCTAACGTAGTTAAAGATTAGTAAACGACTTGCATTGTTTATATTTTAATTTTGAGGTGAAAACGTCTTTGAATGCTAAAGGTAAGTACACACGTGTTGTCATTTTGTATAAATACTACATTTTTCTGGACTGGAAGTTCGAAGCGGAAATAAACAATTTTCTGGACCAGAAATGATTTTTACGGCCGGAAGTGACCATTTTTCTGGACCGGGCATGCATTTTGACGAACGGAAGTTGTTGACCGGAAGCGACTTTTTGCCGGACAGGAAGTGACTATTTTTACCTTTATCAACTTGTGTTTTATGTAGTATATACAATGCGTCATATATAAACATTCCAACGTCTGGTCATATGTTTTATGTAGTATATATACAAAATCCCAGTAAGTGTGTACTTACCTTCAGCTATCAAAGACGTTAACAACCTAAATATTAAAATAAAAAAATTCTCAGACGTTTTTCAGCTCCATTAAAATGTTCAAATTTCGCGCTAATGTATGCACGGGACGATTTTTAATTTATCATATTTCGCCATTTCAATTCTCTGTACCATGTTTCAAAATCCCCATACTGGAAATGCTCTATAGTCCACCATATTGGATATTTAAATGGCAGCTGTCAAATTCAATGATCTGTCAATGATGTTATAGCCTATCAATGACGCCATGTTGATTTTTTCGATTAGAACGAGTTGAGATAAGGTCCGGGTGGCTCAGTAGAATCCGCGATCGCCTACTAGTTATGCTCATATGGGACAAAACCACCCAAGGTTTAGAAACAGGAATAATTAACAAAATCAATCTTCCTCAACCTTCCATTTTGGGTACACAAAATGTGTTTAAATTCATTGTCGAATACAAATTCATAATCACATATAAACGAAACAATTCGTGAAACTTTAGAATCAAATATTGAAACATACGACTACCGGTGAAAGTGATCGGTCTCAAGCTAATGTTGAACCAAATATATATATATATATATATATATATATATATAAATTTCAATAATAGCTAGAGAAATTGTCATTGTCCTAAGGAAGTTTATTTAAAGATTCATAACAATCGAATACTGGTGAAAGAATTAATCATATGAAAGAAAATGTAATCAAAGTAAACATTTAATTCAAATTTGGAGAACAAATAATAGAGACGATATAGTGCATTGAATCGACATAAATAATTATACGCCAGCAATCGTGTTTATAGTTACTCTTTGTAGTTATAATTAAATTGTTTATTCTGTTTTTTGAAATAATATAAAGTTATGCAACTTTCCCTTGTTGGGATGGTAGAAATGATAATGAATGTATTAATTACTGATGTACTTAAGTTTAGAATAGAATTATGTTCGTTGCGTAGTTGCTTCTGGATGACAGTTATATCCAAGCTGCTACATAATATGGAAGATATAAAGAATTATTCGAAAGTTAATTGGTTAAAGAATTATCCGCGATGTTTGTCTTGCAGATATTTGTAAAGTTTCCCAAATCGCGAAAAATATTAGGGTTTTGGATGGATTTGAACGTTAAACAGGTAGGCCAAATATAACCTACAAATAATCAAGAAACAAATAACTTTCAGCATGCCCGATATGCAAAGCACTAATTACGAAGAAACAAGTGTTAGTCTAGTGAAATCCTACCAATACACTGCTACGTCGTAGTTACCCTCTTATTTGAATTGATGATTGGGATATGGAATCGAAACTCCTTTCATTCACGGTTATCTTTGTTGTCCTAGTATGCGAGTAGAGCTTTATTATATAAAATACAATTAAATAAAATGTTCTTGTCCAGTTGTATACAATATCAAATGAAAATCATCGGTAGTTGGACATCAGGTTTT
>WYDF02066790.1:0-24909 GCA_009867245.2 Adranes taylori
AATCTCCGTGGCGCGAGGCCCCTCAAACCGCGAGGCCGTGGGCTGTGGCCCACGTCGCCCACGCCTTACGCCGCCTCCGATTTCAAATCTAGTCTAATGTTAAAAAAATTAAATTAATGATAACATAAGAATGTAAACGTACATATGAGGACGTTTACATTCTTATCAATTAACACGACGATATACAAAAATCTAGGAACAATGAGCGAAAAAAATGTGGCGCAATAAATCAACCTTTAAGCATTCACCAATATGTTAATATATTGTATCAAATAAGAAATCGGCATGGTGAGTGCTTCGGACCTTACTGAGCAAAAGTGTCCGAAAATCGACCCCCCAAGCATTCACCAATATTTTAGTACATTCTTCAATGTGACCCGAATACCGAATACCGTTCTGGTACATAAATGAAAGTTAGTAAAATATCTACTTAAATGAAAGTTAATAGTAAAATATCTATTACTAGTAAGATTAAATACCTATTAATATAATAACTTTTCAAATACCTATTAATATTATTCGTAAGAATAACCCAGGTATTTGTGGGATTGAAAGAATAGCCCAATAATTTTTATAATTAATGAATTAATAATCAAGTACACTGTTTAATTGTATGACTAAATATGCCAAAAAAATTAACATAAATTTGCTTTTGTTTATTTCAACAGTTTTGTTAGTTAGGTTTTAAATTTAATCATAAAATCTGAAAGAGAATGTTGTATAAATAAATGGAATGTTTGTTCGTTTTTTTAGACGTCACAGTTGGTAGTATCTTAGGATCGTCGATTGCGTATCTATGCTACAATCAATATTATAAACCAGAATGGTTCAGAATGGTTTAGCTTTTACTCCAATAAAATGACAATAGTAATCGGAACATACTTTTACTTCAAAAATGTAATCGACATACATAAAGAATAAGATAATATTCCCTGGTAAAATTAAGCTAAAAACTGTAAATAGGTATTACGTAAATACGTATGTCCTAAAATCCGGAAAACGAATCACAAACACATGTATTAATAGAATATTGATTATTACTATTGTTTTTATTGAATAAATCTTAATTAGTGTCATATTTTATTTCGAGAATTTTAGAAATTAAAAAATTCGTGAACGTGATCGCCATCCCATCTTTCATATACTGGAAACATTCGTTTCATTATATTTGCCGCGGCCTGCGGCCACTCGCGAGGCACTTTTGAAAAATCTCTAACTGAGAAGTTTGGCGTGAGTCTAATAATTCTCCTATAACGAAAATATTATTTCGTGCGCGCCCGGTATTTCTACACCTATGGGACCAGCAAGATGTGGAACTACCGGAATTGTTGAACAACTGGATATATTTGTAAAAAAACGTGTGGACAGTTACATTGAGTGTAAATAATTAAAACGGCGTTACATATGTACTTATGTATTGGTAAAAATGTAAGAGTCAAATTAGGAATAATATTTTTCAATCAAAATCACATACATCCATATTTACATACATACACGCATTCATGCATATATGTATGTATGTATGTAAGTAAGGAAGGATGTATGTATGTATGTATGTATGTATGTATGTATGTATGTAAGGATGTATGTATATATGTATGTATGTATGTATGTATGTATGTATGTATGTATGTATGTATGTATGTATGTAAGGATGTATGTATGTATGTATGCATTTTTAAACAAATATATCTTGAAAATACTGTACTGTACATATATAGGCTATACATATGTATATGCGTAGCTTAATTTTCATCTTGAATGAAAAAATCATTTATTTTTATTGCTTTTTCCTTTAAAAATCTTCCACATTACATGTTCCTTCAATTTACCCAAAGTGACCAAAGTACTGGCTGCGGCAGAATTTTGTTCGGCCCAGGAAATGGCTACGAGGACGTCGTGTATCGTTAAAGGATGCCGCCGCTTTCTCCGTTGTAGGAACCTCATCGTCTTCGTCTTCTTCATTTCTTTCTTGTTCGATCTCCTTCAAATTTCTTCATCAGTGGGAGGTTGGTGAGCAAACCTGTCATCTTCTGCGAACCTATCAGTAGGTTCGATCTCTGAATTCCGAGCATGGTTCACAGTTCCTTGAATCAGTCTGGATAGCGGCAGCTGATCTTCTGGTTCCCAAGGATTGTCGTAATCACAATCACGGCCACAACTTCTTCCAGGACGATCTAATGACTTTCTGGGAAACTTCGTCCCCAAACTTCAGCTGCCGTAAGAATGGCATCTTTGATGGTGAGCTGTTTCATTGCTTGCGTGAAGTCGTAGTTTTGGTTGATCGCGAAGTATAAAGCTTTCTTCTTGTAACCTGTTTGAAGACTCAAAATGGGATTTTGGTCCATGAGCTGTAATAACGCGGTGCAATTCGCCGGCAAAAATAGGGTTTTGATAAAACCCTCCATAGAGGTTAGTTCTTCGTTTGAATCGTGACCGGGTGCTCTGTCAAGGAGTAACAATGCCTTGAATGGAAGATTCTTGCTTTTTAGAAATTTGCGTACCGCTGGCACAAAGTCTTGATGAAACCATTCCACAAATAAAAGTTTTGTCAACCATGCCTTGTTTTGACTTTTGTAGTGAGCTGGCAGATTTATGTTCTTCCGTGCACAAGGACGTTTTGACTTTCCGATTACTATAAGTTCGAATTTGTGCGTTCCCGCAGCATTTGTGCATGGCATGATTGTGCTGCGGTCCTTCCGTACCTTCCGCGATGGACGTACGTTTGTCACGGCAGCATCTTCCAGATCATTCCGGTTTCATTCGCGTTGTAAACTTGTTCGGCTGAGAGGCCGAGCTCTTAAACTTTTGTACAAACGGTTCTACAGCTAAATGGTCACTTGAAACCTTCTCGCCGCCGATTGTTAACAGGCGAATTCCATGACGTGTTTTAAATTGAGACAGCTATCCGTCGCTCGCTTTGCAGTCTTCCTATCCATAAATTTGTGAGTAAGAAGACAAAGCCGTCTCTTTCAAAATATCAGCTGTAATGACACTATTACGATGACGTTCCTGTAAAAACCATCTGTAAAGTGCAGTTTCCATATCCTCTAATTCTCACGTCTTCATTGTTTGGCGAGACTTGAGTCCAGGTTCGGCGTTATTCACATACTCCATGATTTTGTCCTTGTTCTTTTGCATGGAATAAACAGTTCCTCGATTAATCGCAAAATCTGAAATTTAACCTCCAAGGACGCAATTTCATGTTTACGTTTTGCGGTCGACATTTCCCCCTTGATAAGAATACAGTTCACCCTATCACATACACTGTACGACACCACTTAATGCACTTCACATGCTGTATGCGAAGGCACACTTAATTATGTATTTAAAAAAAACTACGTAAAGAAATTCACGTATGTACATACATACATACATACGTGCAAGATGAAATCACGTTTCATCTTGCACGTTTACGTCAGTTCTGTTTGGTTTGTGGAGAGCGCGTTGAACTACTGGGCGGCCGAACCGACAAATGTTGAACTATGGAACATGATGGCTGCAAAACTGTTGAACTGTAGAGCGGGCTCCGCGCGCCTGGAAAAGACACAACAATGTTGAACTACTGGGCTTGTTGAAGTATCGAATGTTAAACTAGCGAGCGCGCCCTGTATTTACTTGTTCGGTAAATATACGTATCGAACTGTTGACTTTTCTTGCTTAAAATCGGTTATGTGTATTCAGTTGTTCACACTGGCAAAATTGAGGTGCCTTAGGCCTACATATGTTCCCCAAGTTTGATTTTTCCTACTTTTATAGAAACCGAACAAGTAAATGGCTACGAGTTTTTTTAAACTTTGAACGTGGCAACGTCGCGTTCTGTACAAGACAGATTCACGGAATTTGTACGACAGTTTTTAAGAAGAAATATTGCCATTTATTCGTAATCCGCGGCAGTATGACGTTATGGATATCGTGCCGAGGAATAAGATCATCACACTTTGTAATCACACTACGATGGCGCAGAGAGACATAAAAAAGGAGCGATCTGTGTGTCTGGGAGCTGTAAACAAGATAATGAAACAGAAAAGGGAGGGTGGATCCACTGAAATAAAACGAATAGAGAAATGTAGAAGACCACACTTCGTTACAACACTTTTCTCTTGCGTAATAGTAAATTAAACCATCACAGATGGCGCAAACCAAAATCTTATTACAGAATATTGTATCTTTTGGAAATATGAATTCTCGGGCGCCAGGTCAATTTAATGTGAGACCGCACATTGGAATCGCTCTTATTGTCCACCAGTTCTCAGTGGACTTACTGAGGGCACGGGTAGCTAAGAGTACGTGAGTAGCCTAGGTGTTTAAGTTGTGGGCAGGTAAAAAGATTCTGCTAATTAATGAAACAGCATTTAATGATTTAATAAAATACCGTCTATTGGTCTTCTAGACAATATAAACAAAGAAAGAAATATATATGCTCAATTAAATGTTAATAATAAACAAATGAAAAAATGTCAAATTAAATTAATGACGCAACAGTGACGGTTAGCAAATAAACTAGCGATTCTATCATAAACCAAACAATATATGAGCAGTGTATCTAAAACAGTACAAAGGTACGATGATAATATAAACAGAACAATAATAATACGGAAAGCATGTACAAATAGTTAATAATATAACAGCAAGACGGAGTAAATCTAAGTACACGATATGAATGCGGGGAATCACTAAAGACGCGTTCTCGGAGTTCTGTAGATGATGTCGAGTGATTAAAAGACCAGCGTAAACGAGAATTAAACACCTCAGTGGAATTACCGCTGTAAGACGTGTCCCAACTCGGACTCCGTCGATGTTACTGTTGTCAGGTGGTTAAGACCAACATAAGTTAGCATTAAACACTCCAGCCGAATATCGCGGAAAGAAATCACTATGTAACACCTCGTACTTCGGCGATGTTATCGCTATGGAGTGCCTGATACTAACCCTCGTCTAAGCGAGAGTTAGGAATATACACTCCAGATGTATAGGAAGAGAAATACGCTATTCAATATACATGCTATAAACAGTACAGTGTACGATATATAAAATCGCTCACCAAATGTGTTATTATGACCAAATGTGTATAAAATCGCTCATCGACTGCCACTTTGTTGGCTGTCTCGGCATTGTGCTGTCTTGGCTGGTCGCTCAGCTGACTGCTGCTGCTGGATGTCCTTCTTCGAGTTCTCAAAATCAGGAACTAAATAATTCTATTCAAAATCTCGCTATTTATAAGCATGGGCCGTCACTCAACTTTTGCTCCGTATTCGGGTCAATGTGTAGCCAACCACACGTCTCTTAATACCTGATACGATCTTCCCTTATTTCAGTGTAGCAACAGCAGTTTGCGCACGAGCACGAGGTGGTGTACAATAGGTATCTATCAATCAATATTATTTAGGTGTCTTTTCGGCGCACATCACACGCTGCAGCAGATACGAGTGGAGATCACCAGCTCTGCTCGTATTTCTATATATCCCTACTTTCTATATACGTACAGATTATTCATTGCCGGTGTACATAGATGGGTGTACACACACATCACACGGCAAACCAATGCATAAATTAATTATTATCGGACGCTGTTAAGTCAATACTATAAACGTACGCATCATAAATAGTTAAGCGTGCGTAGCAGTAGCAACAGGCAGGTCAGCGCGACATCGGCAGTAACATATATAAGTTATGGTTGCGTGAGAACGCGGCGGCGTCGTATCTTTTATTAATTACATGCGTTTAAATGTATTAATTATTCAATCCAGTCTAGGGTTCCCAAAACCTATTTATTTAATCGATTTAATTTATGTCTCGTAACATGCTTTGTTACATCTTATTAAATATCACAAAAACAACTTTGTAATACGCCGTAAATAGCATGTTCTTTTAAATAAACAAAATTTAATAAAAACAAAACTGTGTTCACATTAATTCGCACAATACCGAACAAGTGAAATGAAAAAGCCTGTTTTTTCTCTCTATTAAAATACTGGAGAAATACAATTAACAGAAATGTTATTTAGATCAATAAGAGGTCCACCTTGTTTTTGATTTATTTCTCTAAATTGCATTTCTTAAAATCTATTAATTGTATAGCTCAATATCTAATGGTTGAAGATTAAAAAAGCGACTGTCATGAGATTCATTTTCAATATTTATACAATGAAGATTCATTTTGAAACAGCTTAAGTTACTAAAAAATTAGGTTCCATGCAAATAAAACTTGCTGAGAACACCCAAAAAAGAACTATTTGGCCCACCTGATGATAAAAAGAATTTTCATTTTATTATGTTTTCTAAAAACAAAAACAATAACTTTTGATTTGATTTATGTACAACAGAGTTTGTAATAAAATAGCAATTAGTAAATTTTGGCCACACAGATATTTCAAAATTAACAACTTTAGCCAGGAACTTC
This sequence comes from Adranes taylori, assembly GCA_009867245.2. Classification (NCBI taxonomy): domain Eukaryota; kingdom Metazoa; phylum Arthropoda; class Insecta; order Coleoptera; family Staphylinidae; genus Adranes; species Adranes taylori. Next base: position 6,404 of record WYDF02066790.1, read on the forward strand.
TAAAATCAAAATCGATTGTGATCATAATTAATGTCTGAAAAAGTCTTAGGAGCTACTCCGGTTTTCCATGCCCATTTCCCAAACTTCGTTTCGTACTTTTGTCTTTATAATCGTCATCATCGTCATCGTCAGAATCTATTGCTTCACCCTCCGAGTCCGTTGTTTCATCGCTGCAAGCCAAACATCTGAAAAATAAAAGTTCAGGTAAGTAGTGTACGTTTCAATTATTGTACAAGAAATGGAATTAACCACTTATATCAATCAATCATAAAACCTTTATTGTCATAAAAAAAAATAACAAACAACCATGCAATATTCTACACACTCAAATTACAACAAAAAACAAAAACAAACAACCAGAAGAAAAATCAAAACCCATCTAAACTTCTCTCTTAGAAGGAATAAGTAATCTTTCCCATAATTTCATCTCCTCAGCCATTCCCTCTTTTTCTCTTTTCAATTTTTGATTATCGCTATACCTTTTATTCTTCCTCCTAAACACACGCCAAACAACTTTCTTCTTCACTCCAATTCGTTCCAGAACATGCATTCACCCAATAGTCCCACCTTCTCACTCTTATCCATCCAATAACTGTTTCACCTTGCCTCGTTCCCACATCTAAATCGCACAAATCATTCTTTTTTCCATGCATGAGGGGCTCCAGGGACAATGTAAGGGGGGGGGGGTGCATCCTAACTTACAATACAACTGTTTTATTAATACTATCTGTAGTAGTAACTAATTAAACAACCATTCCAAAGGGTGGGACAGGACCGCTATGCCCCCCCCCCCTTTGGGGCCGCTCATATTCCACCTACACCTGTTGTTATATATTCTTGCAATCTCTCCCCATTCATTATACTGAAATATTTCCTATTATATCTTCCATGTTTCTTGGACCTCAATATTATTCATCCTTATCTTAACTTGATTTACAGTTTCGTCCATACATATCACACATTTTTCGAACCATCTTTCCATAGACTACCTACCCTATTCTTTCATACAGTTTCTTCCTCTCTTTTGCCGATTCATTCAAACAGCTATCCCTTCTTTCATCCTCCAGACATTTCAAATAAAGAGTTTTCACGAATCCCCCATTCTCATCCACCTTTCTCTCATACTTTACGAACGTCTATATTCTTTTATTCCAACATTTACACTTCCCACATTTTTGCAAAACTATCTCACTCTGTTGACTTTTCCACTCCAATGATTTTCCTGACTACTTTACACATCAACCTTTCCATCTCCGCTTTTTCTTACTTGAACACAAACTTCCATTATCGTAATTCTCGTTTTCACCAACCCCAAAATTTTCTTTCCCACACACATCTTAACCTTTCCATTACATCTAAACCTTTCCATTTACATTACTACTCTTGCTTTTTTCACTGCTAAGTTTAGAATATCTTTGTAATTTCCTTTATAATTTAACATGAAATATAAATACATGTACATTTTCAGAACTTCAATCACATTTTCTCCTAACTCAAACTACTCTTTTTTTGCTGCGCCTTACACCTCCCTTCTTATACATCACCATCACTCTCGTAAACCTCTTTTCTCCATATACTTATTCATCAATTCTTCTCTCGTTTTCGTCATACACAACATCATCCCCATATCCCAATGACCACACCTTCTCGTTACCAAGCATATTACCCGTTTCTCCACATTGTCCATTTTTAACGCCTTTTCCAAATTTGACAAGTAAATATTAAACAAACTCCCACTTATTGGACATCCTTGTCTTACTCCCTTCCGTACATAAAAAAACCATTCAAACATGCAATTCCCTTGCTCTTGCTCTTACTTTTGTCCCTTCTTAAATTCTTCTTACAATCCCAATTATTCTTTCTGACATTTGGATTTCTTTCCTACTCCTTCATAGTTTTTTTCTCACTATCTTGTCAAATGTTGTTTGTAAATCCAAAAACAGGTAATTTATGATTACCAGATTATCAGTTGTAAATCTTCTCTTTATAAATACATTTTGCGTTTTTGACAACACCCTGTTCTCACTCAAATATCTCACAATCCATGTATTCAATATTCTTCCAATCTATATACTTAATTCATTATCTTCTCTTTTATATATCGGGATTAGTTCACCTTCTTTCCATTTCTCTGGAATGCTCTCCCTTCCATTCCACATCTCATTAAATCCTCTTATTAATGCTTCAATTCCTTTCTTATTCGATACCTCCAAACTTCACTTGGAATTCCATCAGGGCCTGCCGCACTTCCTTTGTCCATTCTCCGTATTTGTTCTAATATTTCCACTTCCTTTATATACTCTTCATTTTCGTCCATACCATTTCCACTCATCCTACACCCCTCCTCTCTTTCGCTTTTCTTCTCCCCCATTAACCACTTATAGATTGGTTACGTTGTAATTCTTTCGTGATGCCATTAGCAAACATAGAAACTATTAAAACATGATTGTAGAACAGATCACGCTATGTGGGATAACAGTCAGAGGGCCCAAACAAACACAAAATGTGAGCACAAAGTTTCTAAATTTTGTTTAAATAATATCCAATATTCTTAAAAAATAAATCTTGCTTCTTGTTTTTAGTTAAATGCATTCTGAGTGAAAGTAAATTCAACTGAAACTAAATTGTCTATGCGTCCGAAATTGTTCCCTACTGGAGGCTTCTCAGACCTAGAGTAACAAGTGAATATCAAGTGGATAATGTATGTCAAAATTTCACTGTTTTGACTCTTCTCAATGGGGATATTAGCTATTCAATCCATTATTTGTTAAATTCTCTGTAGTTTCAAACTTATTTGATACATAAAAAGGATGGTGTGACATAATATTATAACGCCAAAAGAAGCATGTTAAATATATTCACTTTCTTAAACTCTTTAATACATAGTCTTGCCAAAAGAAAGATATTAGTTATATTCCTTTTCTTTAAACCGTCTAATATATATTCTAATGAGCACACGTGCATAGCCCCGGCTATTAGCTTCAGACACTTAGAGCTGAAGAGGTACATATGAGCGAGAAGGTACACAGCGAGAAGATGGTACACAGCGAGGTACACAGCGAGAAGATGTTATGTGCTCAAGAGAAATGTGAAGAATTAATTTAGGCTACGTCAAGTTGTTAGAGAGAGCACATAGGAAATATTTTTAAATGGACTTTCATAAGTAAGAGTGGGATGGAGCGAGCTTTAATACGCCATGTACCCCATTTGAGGGTAGCACAATCAAGTTCTTTATATAAGTGAAAAATTTACCGCGCTTTCGCTCATTACGTTCAGATTTATGTATAATTTCACTTTGAACAGAAGTACGGTACAAAAATGTTTGAAGTCACGTATATATTAATATGATATTAATTGAACGTTCTTTAATTTGATTTTAAATAAAATAATTGTTAATTTACGTTGAATAACTAATTTGATTTTGCTTTAATAAATAAATTCTAATTAATGTACGCCAATTGTGCTAATTCTAACTCATCAGAAATTTAATGTGGCATCATAAATAAAACGTGTGTCTCATCGCAGTAAAATGTTTTGGATCCATGACTTATAATGAATATGCAATGGAAGCTACTTGGATCCATGCAATTTTACATGGACTATCAACTTGCTTTTGTTGGTAATATTTTCTGATAATTAGTAAATACAAAATAAGCTAACATAAAGTAACCTAACCTTAACGTACGAGACGCAATACATTAAATAACATAAATTATTTTTAAAACAAAAGTAAAATAATAAAAAAACATTAAAAAAAATATCACGTCCGGATTACAACCCACAAGTCAAGCTCGATAGTGTAACAGTGTAAGTGGATGTTTTAATTTTGTTATGATGTAAATAAAATCCAATAAGTACGTGTTTTATTATTATTCCAAATTTATTAAACCCCATTTAGTTGTGATTGTATATGTAATTATTTTATTGTCAATCGATTATTTTTGTAGATCAAAACATTGTTAAAAGCCTGATAGTGTTTCATTTGTAGTTTATTTATTTAATTGTCGGCCGTACTTATTTTATTTAAGCCGATTCTTCGGCTATAATCAATTAAGGGTCCTCATAATTCTGTTTAATTAAGAGTGTATAGGTATATAGTGATTTTTCTCAACCTCTAATAATAATTTATAAACTTTCGCTACATTTTAACTTGGATGGACTTTAACTGCAAGTCGAATTTAATTAACAGCTAGGATACACAGAATCCCTTGTCACAATTAAATGTGATAATATTTATAAACTCTCCTGGATTTAATTGTTCAATTAAATAACAAATACAATTAAATAAAAAATACATATTTGTTTATAATAAAGTACATATAATATAAATAACTTACAGTCTTCCAATATCGTTCCAACACTCCACACAATGTACAGCTTGGCAAGATGGTGTCTGCTTACAGCGTTCAAAATCGCCTGGAATACCACTCGGTACACGTGGTTCTGGCTCACCGCAAATAACACAATGCTGGCGAGCTGCGGGAAATATTCGCAACCAGTCAAAACGATGTGGATATCTCACACGTAATACAGCACATAGATTTAATTGTTTCTCTAGACGCTGTTCACGTGATATTTTCTTCACATGCCTTTTCATGTGCCTAAATATGTCTTCTTAAATTAATGGTACAATTATGCTATTCATTAGAAACAACACAAACATTCATTTAGAACTATAAAACTTAATATTAGGTGATGAGGTATAAGTTGCTGTTTTAGTGTAAGGCGAGCCCAAATCCGTCATAAAATTTTATCAGGTCCTTGAGACCTGTAAACCTTAACTGCTCAAACATTTGAGCAGGTGTAACCATTTGAGCTGAGAAGATCTTCATCGTATCGGGCGAAAGGAGTTTTGCGGAGTGCAAGGATAGCGTGGAACACACTATGTTCTGATGTCGGGTATGGACGGAAGACAAACGTGAGGCTGAAGTTTATTTCAGCGGAGACTTCAGTCCGGAGAGGATTTGCGAGAAAATGGCGCAAGTTAATACCACATTAATGACGCAAGTTACTACCACTGCAGTGAAAGCCAAACCATCCACAGGGGATGACCTGGCCAACAAGAGTTAATATGAGCAGCTCTGCACACTCTGAACTAATGCTTGCGTAGTTCCGGAGTGTCTAGTAGAGCTGCGAAGGAAAGAGTTTAGTTGGTATTGCACATGTCTTGGTCGAGTTCAACACACTCCCCACACAATACAAGCATAGAATGAAAAGCCAGCATGAAGGTAGTGCGTAAATGCATTTCTTAAACCTCATTAATAAAAGGTGCAACCAGTGCAATAAATCAAGTGTTTAGTAAAACTGACACAAGATTAAGTAACCTTAGTTCACTTTTATATCACGTATGAATAAAATAGTCTTTAGCGTGTGCTAGCAAAGTACACGGAGTAACTCAGGACTACACTTGGATTATTCTGAAATATACTGAGTCATGTACTCTTTTTACTAAAGAAGGGAATCAAACATACCGTTTTACACGTTGGCAATACAACACATCACTGTTGTAGACAGGCACATATTGGCCTACAACGCCACCAGGCGATTTTTCTTTACTTTCAGAACTAAAAAAGGTTTAGTAAAAATCAATGAGCCTGGTTTAAATCAGGCATGAAAATAAACTAATAAATATTTCGTTCCCTCTCAAAGTATCTGAGTAATTCACAAGATTTAAAACAGTTCCATCGCTTTGGTACTCTAAAACAGGATTTTAGTGGGAGTCATTAGTGATCTATGACTTCAATGATGGTAGTCATAGTTGGCGGGGATAACTATGACTCTCTTAGTTCTGTCTGAACTGTCACGGGTCGCTGGCGCTGTCAGAATTATGTGTTACGAGGACAGGTGTCGCAAGTTATCCGGGCGTGGTAAGCGTACTAATTCTCGCATACCAATCCGAGTATAATGCAAAGCAATCTGGACGAAGCATCTGGAAAGCTAATATGTTCTTTGAAAACTAAGCTTCTTAAAACATAGATTTACAACAATGTATAATATCCGGATAGCAGCAATCCGTAGGAGTAGTCCACATATGTGTCAGACCAACGAGCCAGCAAGCCATCGTCAGCATCAGTCTTATGTTATGCATATACACTTCTATTCGTACATGCATTATTCCTACTCTATTTATTATGCTTATGCACGCCCCATATGTTCACGGATATCAGTTATCTCTCTCTGACTCACACTCAGATAGGTAAGCAAATTCCCCACTTCTATACGCGCGATGTGTATCGTATACCGTAACTAAGCGACAGCGCAACAACTTGTGCACGCTTTCTAAACGAAATAAATTAAGGTTGTTAACTTTGTACGGAAAACGCATCTGAATTATAATATCTGTTTATCCATAAATGCGTTTAAACAAGCTTTATTTTAAATACGGAAGGAAAAGATATCTAATAAGGATTGTTTATTTATATACAGACCAATAAATTTTCTGTTAAGCGAATAAATGGACAGGCTGACAAACGCTTCTTTCGGCAATATTCATACTTTTCTAAATAAGGTTACCAAATCGCAGCGGTCAAATTTATTTATTTCATCTTTTAAGAGATTTTATGTTTATAGTAACAGTCAACTGTTACAACCAAACTCAATCTAAACCAATGTAACCTAACCCCAACGTGGTGTATCACTGAATTGCCCTATCCATGAATCCGCCGGTCCATCTTATTTGCATACGGTGGACAATTTTGCTGCCGATTTGTCACCGTCTGCAGTCGCTCTTGGCTCACTTTTTGGGAAATTTCTAACAGAAAAGTCTAACGTGTGGACCACGACAGACTTCCTTGAACTTTCAAGTGATTTTTCATTGGGCTATACATTTTCCAAATTTGGGACCAATTTTACGCACTTTCCCTAAATTTTTTTAAGTCTAGTCCTGTGCACCAATTATTTAGCTATAATCCGAAATCAATTCTGAAGCTCTAGTTTAAGTCGAAGTCTACTTTCTAGGTTCGCCCTATTTCGAATGCAATTACCATGGCAAAATTTGGAATTTTAGAGATTTGACAAAATTGCGATTTCTCCAAAAATTCATAACAGTTTTAAAAAGGGTTTTTTTTTCGAAAAAAATAGTCGATAAAATAGTCGAAAATATTCGGAATACGGCATATTATTAGCCTTGTCTGGGAGCAAAATAGGATATTTCCACAATTTTCATGTTGTCACGAGACGTACGCTTTTGTATATAATAGAATAGATAATTCTGGTTTTACCTGATGTTGCTAACAACAGAAACGAGCCCTGAGAAATATATGTAATTAAGCAAAGAAGAGCAAGTTTCAATCAAATTTGAATGTCTTGTTACCAAATAAAAGCAACAATCACAAATATTGTTCCCATATTGTAAAATTTAATTTAATTATGATATATAAATAGGTACCTGAGAAATCCAATTCTCCTTTTATACGTTTCATTATACAGAAACAATATCCTCTTCTTTTCTCTCTTCCTATAAAAATATGCGCAAATTGCCCGTCTCAATCGAAGTGTGTACGCTTGCACAAGAATACTGATTAAAATTAGAATAAACGTACCGTAGATCTTAAACAAATAATAATGCGAAATTAAACGTGGATTTGGAAGGCATGTGGCATTGCTTCGCACACTTTTGATTCTCTTTTTAATATTGAAACCACGAACTACAGATTTTAAAAGATTTGCAATCATTCCAGTGCCTTTGATTTCTAGCTTCATATCATGATGGCCAGTTTGATAAAAATCAACTTTAGCGTGTCTACGGACTAAGTCTAAAGCTTCATAAAATAAGCGATCTAATAAAACTATAGTGGTAGCTGTAACTACTTCTAAACATAGTTTAAATATTTGAGAAGTTATCTCTTGCCTCTCTATTTTTATTGGTTTCAAGCTAGTAGGATCAACTAACTTTTGACGCTCTATTTTCTTTAAGGGTAATAATGTATGTTTTCCGTTTGCCATTCTTCTGGCATCAATATGTCTAAAATATTTTGTAACGTAGAAGTTATCATACTCAATATCTCTAAGGTACAAATCATGATATTTTTGTGAACTTATTAAAATCCTTAAGAATATGAAAGCCAATAAACGTTTAAATATTATCAGCACTTCCAGAAGAAGATCTTTGCGTGTAGTTACTTCATGTATGACAGCTTTGGCTGTATCAGCAGCACTCCTAACATCAACAACTTGTAAAATCGGATTCATTTTGTATTGTAGTTTCACTTTCTTAAAGTTTTCGGATAATGTTTGTCGCGAATGTTTCAAATATTCGTAGCCTTGACCGAAACCTTCTTCTACATGTTTCGATGGATCGCAACGTCCTGCACCACCCATAGCCTCTGCAATATTGCATACAAATGTTAATTTCATTGGCCAACAAAGTAACCAAGCTGCCAGAAATGATACCTAACAAAAAAGAAGAAAATTATTCCATAACATATTTAAATAAAATAAAATTAGCTTTAGTAGGTGCAAAGCTATATCTACTGCAGCGTGTGATGTACTTGTAAATGATAAAATGTATTGTAACGCCAAGACATGTTCACTTATTTCGATTCTAATGTAAAGATCTTTAAACCTTTTAACTACATAATCTAAGGGAAACATGATTTATTAGATATGTACAACATAAATACAGCACACGGCTTGCATCTTTTAAGGTCCGCGGGAGGATAAAACTTCTCTGCAGAGTGGAAGAAATTGGTGCGCAAGAGAAAACCGAAGTAATTTCGACCAGAATATGTTTTTTACTCCTGTAGTTAGAAAGATATCATTGAAGAAATAATTTATGCAATGGACCTTTAATGAGTAAGAGTAACATGAAATGAAGTTTCTTGTGAGGCTTTTGCTTGGACAGCGACGGCATAATATAAGGAAAAAATGTAGTAGAACCGAGATTAGAATGTTGTTAGATTTGAAGTAGTTCATTCACAACCTATTGTTAAAACCCGCATATTAAGGTCGCTAATTTTTATCGTGAAAATTATGTCTGGAGTACAAATGTAAGTAAACATTTATTTTTATTAAATATTTTAGTTAAAGGAACTGAACACCTTAAGTGCTTTTAATTTTTCTTATTCTCAGTAAATAAATTGTTTTCCATTTCAAAATATACTAACAAACAATTAACTTGTGTACAGATGTTGATCACGAGTTTTATTTTTACAAAATATATCGATGGTGCACTAATCTTTATTAAAGTTTAACCAATCAAAACCGCCTTGCGAGGCAATTAATTTTATATTAATGGTTTTTCAAACTAGTATGATTACTTAAATTCTGTTGAGTAGATATTTCATTTATTGCCGACTGGGGAAAAACTACGTTGTATCCAAATCAATATTTATGTAATATGAAATAAACCTTAATAAGTATTTGTTTTATTATTAGCCTAAATTCATTAACCCCCTTTAATTATAATAGTATATGTACTTTGATTTCGGTGGGATTGGATGGGCTTTAACTGACAATAGAATTTATTTATTCAATTAGGGTTCACACAATCCCATGACGCAAAAATAAATGTGATAGTATAGTTATCTATAATGTTTCAGCTTCTAATCAATAGTGAAACTATAGGCACAAAAACAAGTGCGAATAATAAAGAAACTGTGAGTGCCAATGTACACTCCACCTAAAAGAGAAATGCTAGAGAGCGATTTATTAGCTATTTCTGTAAACCTGCCAGAACAATAGTAGGAGGAGGTCAGAACGCTAAACATGTCAGTTAGAGTTGTAAAAGCGTCAATGGTAGTGGAAAGACAATCTTTAAATTTGAGACGAATTACTCAAATATTGACATTCAAGTGCCAGAAGATATTACGAATATTCCTACTTGTGGAAGAAGGGATATCATCTATTTTCATAATGCCTTCATCTTCTGTTTGTAGATTTTGAAAAGACCTGCGATTCCCATAAAAGGGGCAGTATGTGGAAAACCTTGCAGAAATACGGGATACCGGAGGAAATAACAAAAGTAATTAAACAAACATACAACAACTACACATGTCGGGAAAATCACGGAACCATTCAGAGTCAAGTCAGGAGTTCGCCAGGGATGTATTCTGTCCCCAACAATCTTTCTATTGTTTCTGGATGAGGTGATGAGGAAAGTCACGGATGGAAAAAAGAGGGGTATACCGTAGAAGCTGATTGAACGATTGGAGGATATTTTGCAGATGATATTTGCCCTCTCACCGAACCATATTAATATGGAAAAGAAACTCCAAGACCTCCAATGGTGGGTCTGAAAGTAAATTCCTCTAGGATAAAGATTATGAAGATAAACATAAGAGATATAAGAGCACTGAGAGCAAAAATCCGAAAGGTAAATGGGGCCTTCATTCAGCTGTATCCGCTCTGGAGGGCAAGAGATATTTCCACAACCACCAAACTCCGATTATTCAGAACCAATGTGAAAGCAGTGCTATTATATGGTTGTGAGACTTGGAAGGTCATCTTTAAAATCACCAGTCTGAATGATGATTCTGACTTGACTCTGAATGGCAGGTCTTCCTGAATAGATGCATCAGAAAAATTCTCAGCGAATCTTCTGGCCAAATGTGATATCTAACGAAGATGTGTGGAACCAAACGAGGAAGGAATCAATCTCCATTCAAATCAAGAGAAGAAAATGGAGGTGGATTGGTCATATCCTCCGAAAACCCCAGGATGCTGTGTAGACACGAGTTTTGTTCTGGAATCTCCATGGAAAAAGGAAACTTGTAAGACCAAAGATACCATGGAGAAGGACTGTAGATGAAGAGGCAAAAAAGGAAGGAAAGACTTTTACTGATCTGAAGGCCCTCTCTAAAAATAGAGTCGCTGGAGAAACTTCGTCGAAGCCCTATGCTCTGGATAAAAGTGAAAGGAATTAAATAAGTAAGTCACTAATAAATTCTAGTCACAATAATGATAATTACCGTATCATAGCAAACATCATATGCCTTCCTGAAGCCTTTTCGACATTTAGTAGCAGCTCTTGTAAACTGATCTTGACAGCGCATCTCAATTTTCTTCATATAATCTTGTTCATATCGTTTTGCTTCTATTTCTTCTCCCATTGTCCGATACTTTTTGTCCAATTCATCTGATCTTTTAGTATCTTCCAAGACCTTATCAATGTAATCATTCTCTTCTTTGATTTTCTTCATTTCCTCCTCCCCTTCTAATTCACCAGCAATTGGTGCCGAAACATCACGAATTGAACGAAGTGTATCTTGGATTTCGTTTGCATCGCCTTTCAGACTCATTAAAGCATCAGCAAATGGCTTAAACATCAACTCGAAACGCGTTTTAGTTAAATTGAATGTCAAGTAAGTCGTACAACCAAAAACGCGCACTACTTCTTGACCATTAACAGTTAAATTTTCGATTGGTCCTGATAGAAGATAAGCAAACACTAAACTTTTTAATACTCCTCTGCCGGCTTGTCCACTAAAATTTGGCAAAGCTAATAATGCTAGACATCTTATCTGCGAGGAAAATGCAATTCCAAAGCTCAACATCAGACATATAATAAGGCCGACAAATAAGGTCACAAACTGGGTTAAATTCAAATCTACTAAAATTAGTTCGTAAAACATTAAACCTAAAAAGAACCCATAAATAAATCCAGCTGTGCGCTTTAGCGTTTTATGTTCATTGGACTTGGAGTACAGAATTAGATAACAAGGTTTACAAATTTTCTTAAAGTTATACTTAAGTTTCATTATCTGCTTTACACAACAACTGCTGAACTCTACGTCAGATTGACGTTTTTTGTCTCTAATTGTCTGTTTAACATTTCTACAGCTGTAACGTTGTTTGATTTTTAATAAGAGGTAGGCAGGGTTACGACAAGCTCATAATAATGTTTATGAGATAAGCAGAACCGATTGGAAAAATTTAAATAAAAACAATTTTCCAAAGACATTTTTTCCTTTCTACAGTTGACAAACTCTAGGCTCTACAATAAATGTGTAAATTAATATTGTATGCTAAGTCTATACCAACATGGACACCCAAACAAATTTTTATATGCACCAATAGAAAGTACTTTTCGTCTACTTACACACAGCAAAAAGATAACTTTTTTTAAGACAGGGGTGGAGAATTCATTATGGACATCACGTCGCCCGTACAACGTGGTTACACTAAACTGCATTCAATCAAATCCAGATTACTAGAATTCTAGCCTTGCAGCACTAGAGTCTCCCCCGGAACCGTCAACCGCAACATAACATGAGTCGGAGAGATATTGTCATGTTCTATTTCGGGGGATGACTTTGCTTCCAGCATGACTGGGAAGAAAGAATCCTTTTAATGGGGTACAAAGCGATTCTCTCCTACACTACGAGATGTTTTCGTAAAATAACTAGAAACTGCTATTCACTGTAAAACCCACTTTAATTTATCAACTACGAAATTACGTTATAATCCCCAGTTTCCCAACACTGTTTAGAATGAAACACAGAACTTAGTAATTGTTAACGTTGCCAGCACTGTATAGAACTTTATCTGACTCAATCAACCAAAATTATAATTAAACTATAAGCAGTGTCGTACAGCCCTAACATCTACTAATCGTCTTCTTTAGTCAAGGCTGTTTGAATGAAACAGATACATAAATTCAACTAACTGTATTAATAATGATTTGCTTAATATTACATGCAAATAAAAAAATTTCGTGCATCAAAAAAAAAATACAAAAACTCATCAAAATAATAAAATTAAATAATATTTGCGTTCATAAACATGGCGTTAATGTTTCATCAAATAAATTCCCAAATTATCTATAAAATTATTTTACTTAGAGTTTTTGTCGTTCCTAACATCACAAATTTATTTTAGAATTACACACCGTTACCTTATTAATTAATTTCAAGTCATTTTAATTTGTCTCAATAAATAAACTTGTTGCCTAGTCAATTTAATTTATGTTATTCAAAGAATTCAAACTTAAAAGAATTATGTAATTCCTATTATGTAATACTGGACTCTACTATGCCCCATACGTAACTTTTGATACTTATTTAACAATTTAATCTATGTATGATTTAATTTCGAATAAAATATAATTTAATTCGTGATTTTATTTTCAAAAAGCTGAATAAAAAGGATTCACCTTACAACTTACAATTTATTTCCCGTGAGAGCTGTGTGCCTTTTATTGCTTTCTTAGTCCCCCCTAGGTAGCTCGTCTCGGCACCTGTGTGGCTTCTCCTACTATCATGCTACATGGGTCGATGGCCGCGGATTAAGTAAAAGAATTGGTTCAAGGTTTAAGTAGGTACAATAGAGTTTAATGAACGATAAATAATTTCTTATACATTTAAGTAAAACATATTTACGGTAAAACTGCCCGTAAATGGCTCCATTGTTTTAAATTACTATTCTATTCCCTGAATGCTTAGACAACTGCAAACTTTCACAAAATCTAGTCATCCTGAATTATTTAAATTACATACAATTATCAAGCGTACAAAACTATCTACTATAGAACTAAATTTAAACAAGATTCCTCGTTACAATATCAAAGCCGCATATTGGGTTACGTATACAAATACATCAGAAAGATTAGGCAAGCTAGCCCAAGATGTAGCTTTTGAAATTCAATATTTGGTTTATACAGGCTGGTGGACAATGTCCACGAATTTTTGTCTATAGGTAGTATAAAAAGAATTAGAGAATTAAAGTCGTACCCTAAAAAAATTACGTATTAAAAAATAGTAAAAACAATAACATGCTTTGGAGTAAATGTTTAATTAGGAAAACAACAGTGCTCCTACTCCAAAATAGTGTTTTATTCAAAAAACAAGTATAAAAAGTACGAGACGCGTTTCGATCAACTGGATCATCATCAAACTAAAGTTTTGATTTTCCTTTTGGTCTGATGATGACGCAGCTGTACTGTCAAAACGCGTCATATACTTTGTATTCTTTGTTTGAACACTATTGTTTTCAAACACTTGTTGTTTGTCTTGTTTTTATAACACTATTTTTGAGTAGAAGAACTATTGTTTTCCTAATTAGAAAGTATTAAATAAAGAGTAAATGGAAATGCATCTGCTTTTTATGCAATCAAACATAGATATTATTTTTAATAGATATGTAATGTCAATAATCACAACAAATGACTTAAAAAAGCGGCTTGTTCAAGATGTATGGCGCTATTTCAACCACTATTCTAAAGGATCATCAGTATCCTCTTTATTAGGAGTATGACGCCTTTGAAAACAGAGACTACTTACTAAGCCACAAGCGGGCTGTTGATAGAAATGAAAATTCGTATTATGAATGATTAGTTTTTGAATGCAACCTGCTTTACATGTAGTAGTTGTGTTCTAATGTTGCATACCGATCGTTGTTGATATATGTATGATCCAACTGATATGAGAAGTTGGTAAGATTAAGGAAACATTGAATTATCATATTCGAATAGGTTAGATTTAAAGTAGCATAAGCTGAATCTCGCCTATTGATTTTTCTTTAAAAATTAAACTTTGTTCTAATAAATCTTTGTTCTAATAGACTTACAAATTTTAATGTAAACTTGTATGTATTTTGAATCTTTTTTAAACGAAATAAAGGCACTATTATTATTATTATTATAGAGATTATTAGATGCAATGAAGGCGATTATAGTAATTGGAACACTTAGCCACCATATTTTCTCTCGTTCATGCAGCTATAGGAACCACATACCGATTAAATAGAGTAAATGGAAGTGAATCTGTTTACTTGCGAAATATTTCGATACAATGTTGCCTTAATCTTACCTATTTCTCATATAAGGTGCATAATACATATATCAATAATACATGAATGCAACATTAAAAACACCAACTACTACATGTAAAGCTAGTTGCATTCAAAAACTAATAATTCACAATACGAATTGTCATTTCTATCAACAGCCGGCTTGTGGCTTAGAGAGTTATTCTCGGTTTTCAAAGCCGTGATACTCCTAATAAAGAGGATGCTGATGATCCCTTATAATAATGGGTGAAATGGCGCCATACATCATGAACAAGCCGCTTTTTTAAGACATTTGTTATAATTATAGACATTACGTACCTATTAAAAATAATAAAAAATATTAATTAAAAACAAGAAAAAAGATAATATGATTTATTTAACTTTATTTGATATCTTTACTATTATTTCCAACTATAGCATTAATGCCGTTTGATAATGTAGATATAGAATGAGAACACTGAGAGTATGAATACAAAACAAAATTTTCACTTATAGCAAGTACTTTACTGCTTTCATCATTTAATTCCTCATTTTTCATCACATTATTTTCAATAAATGCAATTTCATGGGAATTATTTAATGATTCCTTCGATATATATTCATCCTTAAATTGCGGAAACATGAATGTCACTGTATCGCTGTCATCCGAATCAGAAAGATGAGTGTTAGAGATCTGAAGATTCGTATTAGAAGACAGTTTACCATCACTAGTAGTAGCAATTTGGTACACATCATCCAGCTGCGGCGTTTTATTTTTTAAATTAGAAGCACCATTAAAAATTTCAACCGATTTTGTTGTGGATTCTGCATTTGCATTTGGAAAATTTCCTAGATTTTTCTCAGGTTCAATTAACATAGGATTGTCTTTCGTTGGGTTAAGACATTGATCATGCTCATGTCTATTTAAGTTGTTATCCGTTCCATTCTTACTGGTTGAGATTTTTTTCAAATTTATGATTGGAACATTAATAATTGCTAATGAATCTGATTTATTTTCATCAATTTCTTCTATATTACTTGCTAGAAGAGGTTTATTTAACTTATTTTTCTTAATTTTATTTACCCTTAAAGGAGCTAAAAAGTGATTGTCATTAACACATATAGGTAACTTTCTAAATATTGGTTTTGGATTGTTATTACAATACAATGGTGTAGGTCTAAATTTCATAGAATTCTTTGAAAGTAAATCATTCATTTTAGTTCCACCCATCATGCAAAAATTTACTACAATTGGTTGATTAAGCTGAAGAGATTCAATCACATCGCCATTTACACACTTCTTTTCTAAATTTATCTCAGTTCGTTTTATGAGATTCTCAATAATATCACTTATAGTTTTATCGGTTTCAGCTTTCTCAATAGATTTAAGCATACCTTCTACAATATCGTGTACTACCGTGTGTGTTTCTTGTGCATTCTCTACTTTCTTCTCAACATCTTCATTTACAAGTGCTCTATTATAATCCAATTCTGTACATGAATTTATATCCACAACAAGCTTTATCTGATTCGATTCTTTCAATAAATCCTTAATCATTAACTCTATATCACGCTCTATTATTGTATAAGTTAAAGTATGTATCATAGTAATGTCCTTACAAGAAGAGTATCTTTCTTCAAATAAATGATCTTGCGATAATTCCTCCTCAGATCTAACAAAATTGTATTCATCGAAACATAGATCAGTGTTATATAAATTTTGTATGGTTTCAAGTTTTATAACAGGCCCTTGTCTATATATCTTCCCCCCAAATTCTTTCTCGTTTTTTGCTGAAACTTTTGCGAATTCACGAAAAAACTCGTGCTTCTTGATTGGAAAAGAATCGCTCCGTGGTTCTAAATCCACCCAAGCATTATCCGCGTTGAAACAAATTTTTGTGTGTGGTTTAAGTTTATCCGCATAGTGAATTTTGTACGTACAACTATTCTTGTTATTCTTCGAATCTCTATACTTGAAATCTTTCGCTTTTTCTAATGTTATTATTTCACATGCACTACTTTCGTACTGAGAAGTTTCACGCATATCCTCGGAACTATCACAAATCAATGTATTATTCAAATATCCCAATAACTTGACACGTGCAGATTCCAATAGATCTAAAGTTCGATCAATGTCAGCTAAGGCATGCGCATTTAATACTTTCTTACTACTTCTATGATTAGTATTATTATATTTGAGAATATTGCACATAGATCGTTTATTATTAATACAGTTAGACATTTCCTTGCATTTAATGGGTTGCAAAATCTGTACAGGTTTCTCGTCTTTTTCATATTCGTTCGAATCACTAATAATTGAATTGCTATCGTATTTTATTATAAAACGTGGAAGTTTTTCAATCGGAGTATTCTGCGGAGCCTGCAAGTATTTAAAAGAAGCATCCGAATCTGTAGCTGTAGTTGCTGGAATCGAAGTATGAGAAGTTTCTGGTATAGAGTTGATTCCCTCACCCGAATGTTTAAATAAAAGCTTTTCATAATAACATTGGGCATTATTATGAATATTTGCTTTCTTATTATGAACACTTGCTTCCATTACTTTCGCACTAAAATTTTTATCCTGTTCTACGTGAGTTACGCTTGATTGCATTAAAAGACTTTTCTGAATATCGATTTCTTTATTGACACATGTTACCATATCGGAATATTGAGTGGATATATTTTGTACTCTCGCTTTATTAAAAATCTGTGATAAAATACCTTTAATCAATTGTCTAGTTTGTTCATCACAAATTAATTCTTTCTCGGTAATTACATCTATTATTTTGTTGGCATCCAAATTATTAAATTTCATGTCCATTTTGGCAACATTTTGTTTATTGTCATTATCCTTTTCCTCGGACATAAAATTATTTTCATTATCTTTAGGTATAAATCGATTTTGTTCTAGATAAATTTGACTACATGTTTGAGAAATATCTTGTTGATTGTTTATTTTATGTGTCTGAGATTGATCCGCAATGGTATTTTCTCTTTTGATTTCTAAAGATTCTACTGATTTAATATTTTCGGGTTCCTTTATTACATCAATTACATTTCGATCCTCATTGTTTACAACGAAATCGTAATCCAATGAACTATAGTATACTTGTCGCTTTTTAAGAATATTGTGATAGATAATAATTTTCAAATATATGTATTCCACAACTAAATTTTCATCAATGTTTTCAGGCTACAACAGAAAAAAATATATATTAATGCAAATTCTGTAATGAAATACTTGATTAAATTTAAGCAATGAGACGTCTGTATTAAGCGCGTGAGAGTTGATTAAGTTTAGTGCACGATTAATAGGGTTATTTAGGCCATAGTTAGAGGAATGCGACTATGAATATAGAATAATTGATTGTACCTTAAATTTCGCTGATTGATTGTATATTAAATGTCGTTGCGGAACTCGAAACATAATGTTGCTTAGAATTTCCGAACAATTGATCATATTATGGATAAATTTGTATATAAAGCAAACATACTGGAAATTTCTTCGCGTATGTAGATTAAGTAGCGTCCTTATGTAGTCATAATTGTGATCAACAATATAAATTCCTAATTGATATGAGCAGAATCTTAAAACTTATTTTGAATTTTCTCTAATATATCGTTATAGTTTATGTAAAATGATGCCCACACAGGTAACGCATATTCTAACATCGATCATCTAACAATTGCTTGATACACTCTTAATACATGACTCACTACTTAGATCAGTGTTTTTCAACCGGGGTGCCGCGGCACCTTGGGGTGCCACGGCGCCCGATTGGGGTGCCGCAAAGTCCAACAAT
>WYDF02066791.1:0-11570 GCA_009867245.2 Adranes taylori
AAACCTGATGTCCAATTACCGATGATTTTCATTTGATATTATATACTACTGGACAAGAACATTTTACTTAGTTAAAATTTAACAATCCAATTTCTCAAAAACTGTTCCCGTAATTTTCTTTCAATTTCTCATATGAAAAGGTTAGGAACCACGCTTAATTCAATGGTTCCTAACCTTTTGAGTATCGAGACCTCCGGTTCTATCAAGAATACTCGCGTTGCCCAGTATTAAAAAAAAAGTTGCGAACTAACAATATTAGTATACTAGTACTTTATGGGCATTATTGGCATTAAAATTTTATAACAAAATATAAACCAAAATAATTAAAAAGAATCATTGCCAACTGCAACTACCCAAGCCCTCAGACGGTCGCTAGGCTCGCCATTAGCGGCGTCGCGTGTGAGAGTTGCGTTAGCGTATTAAATAGATTACGGGAGGTCGTCACATTGATTCGGCGTCCGCGCAGGGGCATCGGTGTCCCGCTGTAAATTTAACGGTGTCACAGTACGACGACACTACGCTGTGGTTGTCGTCGTTATAGGTTTAGTTTCCAATAGAGCGCATCTTAAATCATTTGCTATATTAAAACGGTTTCTAGGTTTGGTCTAGCACATCTATAAGTAGTAGTAAATGGAATCAAAATTCTTAGAGCGCTATCTCAGAGACCTATCAGCTATCTGCTATAATGGAATCAAAATTCTTACAGTTCTATCAGCTATAATAGGATATTCTCTTCCAAATTTTCATCAAATCTAATGAGGTCATACATTTGAAGTTCAACATTTAATGTACTTCCTCGCGCAGTCCGAGGAATTGTGCTTTAGTTCAGATCTCTTTATTTCTAAAAATTCGTTCATCTGAGAAAATGGTTTCAGTATTCAAGAACTAGCTTGACGGTCACCAATATGTTACTGGTTTAATTGACTTAACCAAAGCAGGATCGTAATTTGTTTATAACTACTACACTGCCTTTTTATATTTTATTCTGTTTGTAACATAATTTGGGCATGAAATTCAGGGTTGGGTTAGTATTTATTGTTCAGGGTTGTGGGGTTTATTGTTCTAGTATTTACAACTGCAAATATATGACTCGAAGCGCGATTTTGAAATGACTGACAATAATGTTGATTCTAAATATAATCCAAAATTTGTTAGGCTGATCCAGTTCTCTTCTTCTATTTCAAAAATATAAAGCAAATAAAGAGTTATGAACTAAATATTATTTTCGTATATTATTGTTATTTGTCTTCAGCTATGAGTTCGGTTCTGGACGAAACTTCTCTGTACCAACGGCATTGAAGTTAACTGTATTAAATAAATCAACCTTGGTTGAATAATACGTGGATGAAGATCGAATTGAACACTGGAAGATGTAAAACTTTATCGATGCGGTGTTAGCGTAGCATTTTAGTAGATATGTGCGCAGGTGTAGAAATGCATAGAAACGTTATGGTAATAGGCTTTTTGTTGATGGATAATGACGTTGTGGATACTGACTAATAATCTGCGTTGTCGGAATGAATTCGACCTCTGCCGAAGTACTTAAACTGGCGTCGGTGATGGCCTTGTACTCTCGAATGGTCGGTGCTTTCTAGGTAACTGCTTCTTCTCGTCTGACTCTCCATATCTTGCATCGATGTCAAGGATCATGGGAAAATAGTATGAGAATACGCGTAGAAGAAAGTGATAATAATTATTTGGAAATCGAAAGATTCAGCAGAAGATGTGTCGTCGGATACTTAACCTTTTTTTATTGTTTCGTAGAAGTTGAATTTTATTGTTGTAGAATTTTATTTTTACTTATTTTATTTTCGTAGATTTAATATGTTGTTTGAATATTTAAAATTTTACTATAGCGCTTTAAAATCAGATCAATACTGGCTGCGATCATTTCTGGCTGACAAAAAGGAATTGACTAGGTCTTATTTCAGAATTAAAGCTTTGCACTAGCGCAATTGGGTTCTCGCAGCCATCCAAAGATAACAAGTCGAAAATTGCGTCTCTTGGATCACTGGCCTGGATGGCTCCTTTTATGCGAATTTTCTGAGAAGGGAGCAGCTCCTGATGGATCCGTTGAGCTTATTGGCTCAGGCGATGGCTTTCGATGGTGTCTGCCGCAAAAAAAGGCGGAGTTTGAAAGAAGCCTGTGCTACAGATTATTAGGAAGGTTATACTTCTGACCAATCAAAAGTCTCTTCCTGATACGTTAAGAAAATTTAAGGATCAAAGTTGCATTATTTCGTTCACGGTTATCTAGTGGAATGCAAGTAGTGGTGATTTCTAAAACCAGCGGTGGAAATAGTAGCTTGATGCGATTAAACGCTCAAAGTATCGTATAGAAAACGCCTCTTTCAAAAATACGTTAAACTAATATCTAATCAGATTTGTTGAAAGCCAAAAGGGTAAAAAGTTTACTTATCATGCAGAAAACGTGGTGGGTGAAATAATCCTGATGATTCTGGTTTAAACATATACTCGCCGACAAAGGGAATAGTTATTTTAAAATGATAATCATGAGAAAAGTCGTTGTGGCTGTTGTAGACGTAAAATATTCAAGTATACAATACATCAATGTGAGCCGCTGTCGTTTTTCGACCGGCGGCTTTATACAAAGCTTTGAGCGAAATATGCCGACTGATTATATGTATGCACCTATTAGTTGCGGAAAACTGTTTGATGTTTAGATGTGTAGGTTGTCGAAACCATTGATGTTCTTGGCGATTTATTGCTGGTTTTATTTTAACGTAACGATTATATATTGTATGATTTATATTTGTTTCTTGATTTAACTAATTTATTATGATTAGTTGATTGATTAGGCTGTATATTAGATTATACGTAATTGCATATTATGTTTCTTTGATGAATTAGATTAGTCAATTTAGATATATTATTAGAGCATTTCTCATTTAATTTCTCATTTGATTTGATTTATTTGATTTAATGATCATTTGATTTATTAAATGATTTATTAAGGAATTGTCTATTGCGATTATTAATTAATTGAATTAATGAGAATCCGATATCAAATATTCGGAAAATAGTTTTTTAATAAATCAGCTAAGGCAGTTAGATGTTGAACGATGGAATCTTTGCTGACTTCAGATAGTTGTATGAACATTTATATGTCGT
Source organism: Adranes taylori (assembly GCA_009867245.2). Lineage (NCBI taxonomy): Eukaryota > Metazoa > Arthropoda > Insecta > Coleoptera > Staphylinidae > Adranes > Adranes taylori. Next base: position 3,133 of record WYDF02066791.1, read on the forward strand.
TTACTTCAACTCTAAGTTTGTAAAGTTCTAACTTGCAAAGAAAACTAGCAACTTTATCCTGCGCTGTTAAAACACTGCTAATATTTCCTTGCAATGAAATATTCAAACTGTTAACTTCACATCTACAAGATATACGATCTTCTCAATAAATATTTTATTATTTATTTTTTAGCCAGCCTTGTTGTCTTCCTCTGTACTAGAATGTTTGAAAAACAAAGCTAATTCTTCACGTAGCTCAAATACACTATTCAAAACTTTTGATAACCATCTTACATCTGTAAGGAACAACAGAACTTCAAATTTGGCACCAACTTCATTACATAAAATTTTGAAAATTTTTCAATGTTTAGCATTTCCACGTATATAATGAACAATCTTCACCATGTCATTAAATACTTATGGCAAATCTGCAATAACCGTATTAACAGCCAAACCGTAACGATATATCATGCACTGATAAAAGGAAGCTTGAGGAGTAAGTTGTTTCAAGAATGCTTGAGCGTGTTCACATCATAAAAGTCAGCGCAAACATCAACTAACTTTGATCACGCCAGTTTCTTTTCATTCATAAAATGTTGCAGTGTTTTGAATACATCAACTCTCAAATTTTTTGAAAAAATTCTTATTTCGCACTATTGTCTTTTATGTAGCGAGGAAATACAAGTTACTCTAAACAAAAACACCACGTCAGTTGACTCATTCAATTAAAGTGCAAACATAGGACTTTGTTTTATTTCACCAATTACTGTTGCCAAAATATCATCACTCGTCTCCCCCCGCCTCATGTCTTTAGGCGAGGGTATCCATACTTGATCACCACATTACCCAAAAGGGGGTAATTACCCATAGGTTGGGAACCAGTGGTTAAAGGCAGCAAGTTTAGAAAATAACCGGACGTTCAACTATAAATATCTTAAATAGCTGTACTTTAAATATTTCGGTTCGTTTGAAATATGAAAACAAAATTAAGCAATATTTTGAGACCTTTATCTCAATTGTTTCAGTTGTGGAATCTACTAAGCTGATTTAGTGCAATAAAACAGTGTTTTATATTAAGACTATATATAAATAGTATTTTAGTATACCCTGTATATTTTTACCGATTTTGATAGCCCTGACTATACTCTTTAGAATGATACAACATGATAGGCATTATATTAAAAGTTTTTTAGATATAGCTATTATAAGCTTAAAACTCAAAACCACCTAGATTCAATAAACAATATGTGAAACGTTTACATGAACAAATATTTTATAGTTTATGAGATATATAAACTGATATTATTCAAATTTAATAAATGTTATTTTCGGTCGCGAGTTCAAAGTACAACTTTGGAAGGGCCTTAAACTAATGACTCATCAACTGGTTAAGTAAATTAAACTTACTTATTTTCAGCAGCTGAATACAAGTCCGAATATAAAGTGGGGATTCGAGAAAAAGTGCAGAATTCAGTAACAACTACTCTACGGAGTTATATGTATCAACGAATTAACTCTTACGCACAATCACTTTTATTAAATGCGAAGATTTTACGTCAGTTGTCGGACTATAATGACGTCGAACATCAAGAATTAACTGATGTAACCGTAACATTATATGATTTATTAGCAAAAAGTCAGGTGCTTGTAGCAACGTTTCCTCTCTTCGAAAATATCACAGATACAAGTCCAATTAAAGGTAACATTAATATAGAACGTTTAATTTAATAAGAAACCTTCTGGCATAAAAACTAATACAACATTTCTTATGCCACAATACAATTTTCTCTTCTACATTAAAATAAAATTATTTTAATTATCCCTTCCTATAAATTGAACACAAAAAAAATAACTAAAATAATAAATGATCAAGGGAAGGAAATCTACAGATGAGACATTTTAGACCTTCTCTCTTAACCATGTATGGGATCCTTTCTGTGCTTTTTTTATTTTCTTAATTTACACAATCCTCGCATCCATGTTTTGTTCTCCTCCTTCTCATTCATTCCCGCATTGTATCCACGTAACTTTTTCTTTCTGCATTTGATTTTTTTTTCATCCCTATGTCTCACAACCCCTAACAAAACCCTTTACCACACATCCTCAACGCCACCTTCTGTTCCCAAGTTATTTACACATGATCTCCGCATCCCCTCTTTGACCCTTTCTTCCATGATTCCATTCTCCTTTAATCCACATAGCATCGCCGCTCCATCCTTTCACAACATAAACTTCCCACCAGCATTCATCACATTTATCCCGGTACCATCCGCTAATCTCCCGCTACCATCCTTTGTTCATTCGCCCACAACATTTCTTCACATGCACATCCTCAATGCTTCCACGCATTTTCCTCCTTTCCACATATTCTATAACTTCTTTCCCTATCATTGATCCAATACTTATTTCCCCTTTCCTCGCTAGCACACCTAAACCTGGCCATCATCCGCTTTTCTTTCATGCTTCATACCTGCCGGCATTATATTACACCATTCATACATTGACGATCGACACCTCTCATATAACCTTCTTCTATCCCTGACCCAGTTGGTGCTTTCATCCTCCTTACTTATTTTCATTATTGATTTCACATACACTCTTTTTACAATCCTCTCTTTCCCTTGCCACATAACATTCATACCACTTATTAACGCATTTACACTTTCTTTATTAAAAGATTTCCACACATCTACTGGTTATCCATATGGATCTACAGTATATCTTCTTTCAGTTTATTTATCTCCTTTCGAAAATAAACGGAGATATCTTCTTCTTTAATATCCGTTTCTTCCCTTTCTAATTCTTCACCTATACCAGTTGCGGAAGTTTCCTCTTAATTCGCTTTTATTAATCTCTCTCTACAATTTTTTCCCATTCTCCTATCTGTATATCTGCCTCCTATACCCATTATTTCCTCTACTCCTAATAATTCCTCCAAACATCACCTTCAGTATACACTATTAATCACTTCCCGCTCTTCTTCTTCTCTTTTTGCTCAAGACCTTCTTCCTTCTTTCCTCCATACCTCTTTAGCAATCATATAATCATCCGATGAGTTTTCCTCACTTTATCTTTCCTCCTCCGACATATTCCACTTCTTTTAGACTTGACTGGTCCTTCCTACAACTCTCTACCTTATAACTTATCCTCTACATCGTCTCTAATGTAAAATGATCAGGGCTCCTACTCTCATAAATTCCATACACCCTTTCGCTATCTCATTCATTATGACAATAATCTATAACAGAATTTCCACCATGCCCTCTAAAAGTTATCTCACCAACCCAATCTCCATCCGCGCTACCATTTGCCACTATCATTTTCTCCTCCTCCATTTATTTTAGAAACCTTTTTAACTTACAGTTTCATCTCTCAATCTCTTTTCGATATACTTCTTATCACAATAATCACATGCGCTTGCACTTCTACTCTCCAGTTTAATTTTGTTGCATTTCCGCATAGTTAAATAACCACTTGAATAATAAAACATTTGATTGAAAATATTCAAATCAAACAATTTGTTCGCTAAAATCTACCATTTTCTTGTAAGTTACTTTTTAAGTGCCCGTCGGTAACCAGAAGATTAACCACGAACTAATGTCCTGTGCTGCTTTATCCTGCTTAGTTACCTGAAAATATTAGTTGCAGAATTTTTTTTTAGTACTAACCATTTGACTAAAAAATTCAGTAAAAAAAAGTTTGTTTTGAACATTGCCCTATTACGTTTCTTTCCACTTTTCTTGTGGAATTTCTTTCCACTTTTCTTGTGGAAAGAAAGCTATGCAAAGCTATGCTATGCAATCATTCCATCTTTGGAACTAGATAATAATAAGTCTGTTGTGGTGTCATAATAATTTTTATATTTTTTTCTGTTTGGCTATAACAACTATAATCTTTTCCTATGTAAATATCTTGGTTGCGCATGACGCCTAAAACATGGGGTTAAAGGTTTCTAATATATCTGTCTCTAAGACAACTAAGATTCGAATTTTTAGAATAATTATTTATGAAGTAATTATGAATAATTTGAAAATTTTAGGGCCCCTCTACATTATGAGCTATGACCGGCCAATGCAATGTTCGTCATAATGGATGGTGATGGATTTGAGATGAGCAAGCCTCATCTCAAATCCATCAACAACACCATCTGACACTACACGCCATTTACTCTCTACACAATGGTGATGGTTTGAAGTGGCCCCTCATGGGCCATAGTATAGAAGGCAAAAAAAAAATGCGAGATTTGCAAATAAAAATATCACAATTTATCAACTTTCCAGAGACAATTAAAGAATTCATCAAGAAAACCGAAACACAAGCAGGATATGACTATCAATTATATGCAGCATATGAGGGCGCTATCAATCGAACAATTGAAGCCAACAATAGCCGACAGAAGATTGTGACCATAACGAATGTTTTGAAACAAGTTGACAATGCTTTTCATATACTAAGCACTTCATTTCATGCTTGCTTGCATGATATTAAGAACGAAATTGGCGGGCAAACAAAATTAACAGCTAAAGCTGTTCGAGTTACAAAATATTGCTTACTAGAAACTATTGTTGCCAAATATAATAATGAGGGAGCTCAACAAGCTATTAATATATTAAATTCTATATAACAAAATATATATTTCGAAATGTTTAAATTATATCTAGAGAACATCTTATTGCACGTTGTTTTACTTTCATAGTTAGAAATTCATTTTCCTCGTTTCTTGTTTCATTTTCACAGTTAACGACGGCCGCCTTTCCCATTCATATACTGTCAGGTAAAATACTGTATAATCAGTATATTGGAAGTCAAAAGTTAACTATATATAGGTGTACCCTTGTATAACACGGAAGTTAAGTTTCTAACAATTGCGGTGTTATACGAACCAAAAAACTAGTAAAAAGTGGGAGAGTTCCAGTTCCTTAAAAAATGATTTTCTTAAGTACAATATGAATATAAATTAAATAACGTTTTGTTCGGAATCATGAAGCATCATTAACAAAAGGCGTCCTTTTTATGGCAAGATATCGTCATACTCATAGAAATTTTTGACAAGGTCCATGCGCTACGTTCTTCTAAACCAGTGGCTCCCAACCTATGAGTAATTACCCCCCTTTTGGGAAATATGGTGATGCAATGTAAGTAACACTCGCCTATAGGCGCGAGGCGGGCGAGAACGTAATTAGAAGTAGGCGTAGGAGACAGTCAATCAATTATTTAGTGATTAGTGCAGAGGTGTCCAACTGGTTGTGCAATTTATGGTTGCCCACGAATGGTTATTAGACAAATATTCAGAAATTTTCTTTAGATTCGGTCCGTGTGGAAAAGGTTTTGTAACATACTTATAAAATAAAAGAACAATAAAAATAATTCGGGACAGCCTACATAGAACAAGGTTCCGCATGTAGAAATGTTTGTCCGTATGTATTATTGTATATATAAAATAAATAAATACTGATAGGGCACCCTTTATCTATCGTAATTTAAAAATAATGATGTAATAACAACTTGTTAGATAAGTAAATTAATTGGTAACCCTTAATAAGTAATAGTTAGCAATAAACAAATATGAAGGCATTATTAAATATATTTTTCCGTTGTATTTAAATTAAAAGATTATTTAAAACGTATTTGTAATAATTACGTATCAATGTTTTTGATATATGTAAACAAATATGATAATCAATAGTAACCGTTGTGCGCTATGAAATGATTTAAGCAGGGATTTTTGAAATGCATAACATATATTAGAGAGAGAGAGAGGGCGCGCGAGAGGAGAGAGAGAGAGAGAGAGAGAGAGAGAGGGCGCGCGAGAGGAGAGAGAGAGAGAGAGAGAGAGAGATGATCCTTGTTGTTATGTGTAAACGTACGTAAGCGTGGATGAATTGATATTGTCGCTGATCGTTGGTATGCACCGAAATAATATTATATCTTTTATTTTCTGTTCTCCGTGTATTAGGTATTGGTAATGATACTATAATGTATTTATGTTTTAACTCTAGCGAGCCCACTATTTTATATGGGTAGCCGTAGCGGATCACAACGTGATGTGTGCGGACTTCCACACGTTCTGTGTCAAGTAGCTAGAGATACACAAGGTCCTTGGCTTATAAATAGGCTCACTTTGAGTATTTTAAGTTACGTTTGGTCTTCGAGATCGAGTGAGAAACAACACCTAATAGCAACGAGCGACAGTTAACAGGAGTGAAGCATACGTTTTGGTAAGCAACATTATATAGCTTACATTGCATTACTTATATTGCAGGTGTTTTGATTAGTTTTTTCCGTTATACCGTACGATAGGCAGTATGCATGTGATGCATATGCGTTTGACTATCTTAATTCTATCCTTTTCCCGCAACCGCTTTCCTGCGTACTAAAGTGTATACCACTAGTACAACAGCCACCTCAGTTCAAATTGGTACGTTGCGTACATACTAAGCTACTGGTAGTCACTTGGCACACAGTAGCGTTAGTTCTTAATGCAACGATACGCGCTAATGCTCTATACTACTAGCGAAACTAGTGGCATGCGCTTGGAATAGTCCTGAAAGTTATTAAGGCGACGTTACGTGCCCGTAGCATTTTCTGATTATACCTTCCGTTTTACCATTTATATGGTGTGCTTGAAATTACCGGCATTTTCCGCTGCTTTGCTCTAAAGTTTGCTCTATGAGCACCACTTATTATTATTATTATTATTATTATTATTATTGCGTTACCGCTATGCTATGCGTCGTTTTTGCTTTGTTATGTTTTTGAGTACCATTTAATATAAGACCGCTTGAATACTGCTTATTTCATCTAACATTCATTCATTTGATTTATTATTATTATTTAATTGAATATATGTATATATACATATATTCTTTCTCTAATTGTTTATTTTGTGTAGAAGAACAATGCAGGGTTTTGTTAAAACTTTAATGCTGTTTCACTCATTAGTATTAAGTTCAGTTACAGGTACCCGCAAGATCTAGGACACCTGGTTGACTGTCCACTGAATATTCTTGAGCCCTCAGAAAACCCGAACAACAGCATGAGTTGAAAGTGTAGTCTCACTTTAAACTGACCTGGCGCCCGAGAAGATTCCGGAAGCCCGAATTATTATATCTATTTGCGTCATTATTGTGACAAACGCTAAAGCTCCCCATTAGCAGCGTCGCGAGTGGGAGTTCCGTAAGCATACACATATGTATCTATAAGAGATAGTAGGAACGTTACAGATTTATAATCTAATTATCGTTTGTTCATGACAAGTGTTCTGAATTAAAATGGTTTATTCCAGATATAATTTCTCCCAAATATGCTTTATCAGATTCTATTTCCAACTGAAATTCTTAGATATCTTGTACATGTATATCGTCAAAACCTTTCCGTTACGAAATTAGTATTTTTTTGTTTTGTTGAAGTCTTCAATCCAAATGCTATGGACTGTTTCCATCTGTTCAATTATTGCTGCCCTGGTACAAAAATCATGCGTGCGGAGATAGAATACCCAACAGGAACGGAATCTCTACTTCTCCCTTTATGTTTCATTTAGTTTTTCATTTATCGCTTCGATTAAGTCCAGCAATTTGGCATCATATATCTTTCCTCCCTTTTTGAAACGATGCAACATTTATAATTATTTTTCCACGCAGATGAAATGTCTTTTAAAAGATTTTTTTTATTTTCGGCTTTAGGTCAATATTCATAAAATATTAACACAAATAGTAATTATTTTTTTTAAAAGTTAAGCCCAAATGTTCCCAAAAATGTTTGATCTATGTATATGCAGCCAGAAAAAAAACACAATTAAATTTAAGAATACTAGAGGATTAATAATCCAACAATATTCTACAGAAAAATGTAATGATACTATGTTATTGGTTAATTGATACAACATATATTAATTTAAGAAGTTAATATAATAATTTAATAATCACTAATTAACAAATAATACAATATAAATTGATAAATCAAATTTTGTTCATTAAAAGGAAAAGAACTAACCAAAATCTTATAAAAATATAAGTAGAAATAACGGACAGAAGATCAAAGTATGAATCGCCACACCTATTCAAATCTGGTAGATATTTATACAATTAGAACTATTAGAATCGAGAGGGATTTATGAGTTTCCTACATTCTTAAATGAGATATGTATTTTGTTAGTATTATTTATTATAAAAAACTTTTAATATTTTTCCTGTGATTTGTAAAGTACTATTATTGTTTTGTGTTTTTTGCGACTTGGAGCGAAAAAGGTTATGAACTCAGTAGAGTAATTCCACCCATCCAAATAGATGTTGCGATTTTCGTTTTTAAAATTTGTAACTCTTCTCCAGTGGCGTAACTACAGGGTGGCAAGTCGGCAAAATGCCACGGGCCCCCAGCCGGAAGGGGCCCCCCGGTCAGAGGAGAATCCCAACTCCCAACATTTATTATTTATTATGCATGTTTAGTAAAAAAAAGTTTTG
>WYDF02066802.1:0-11570 GCA_009867245.2 Adranes taylori
CTCCTAGATATCCCTAAACAATATTTTAATAAAATATTTATATCGGCTTTCAGACTGGTGAAATTATCTGGAGGATACGAACTGCGGTGGATATATTCCAAGATAATTCCCCGACAGCAGCTGACTAAACTTCCTAACTAATGTATTTACGTTTTAGAGGAACATGTTTTGAAAGTATTATATTTCAAAATTACATATTTTATATTATTTCATGATTTGTGTGGTGTTATATGTTACATTTATCAAAGTCCCTTAAATAAAGAAACGTCCTAAGCCAATTTAATAAAGAATTTCTCTGGGTAAAAATAAATGCAAATTATACATGAATTAAAAATCATTGGTATAAAAATTGACCCACTTGTTCATTGGTTATAAATTCCATATGTAATAATCAAACAAAATAGGATAAAATCGTAGCTTGCATTTGCATAACTGCCATTTTGCACGCGACAATTAAGCAATAAATGCGTAGATGTGTAAAGGTCAAACAAATTAAGAAAAATGGTAAATGTGTTTTTGCATATAATAATTCTGTTCACTATAATTCACTATTACAAGTGAATTATAGTTTTTCATATATAAGACTGATCAATTTTATACTAAACGAGATTTCTTTCAATTAGTAGCACTCGCTAACCTAAACATTTACTCCACAATTGCCAGTAATTAGTTTACTAATTACGGTAAAAACCAATTTACAAATCTGGTATCATCGAGCCAACAAGGATGGACAAAACTCTTACAAAGCTGCCTACTTCTTTAATGTCCATGATGTCCTGTTCTGTGATGACATAGAATCAAACGTAAAAGGGGAAAGCGACTTCTAATAAACTTCTTTTGTAATAACCTTCGATTGTAATAAACTTCTTACAGGCTGCCGCGCTGGGCAATATTCCATGTTGTTGTCACCTGATTGATTTGAACCTACCGGTGGGTATACACCTGTAGTTTAAAGAAGTATATGCTACACGCAGTAGATGTTGATAACATATCTTTTAATAAAAGTGATTAGATTTTGTTACCAGATTTATAAGATGAGGTATGCTCACCGATGTTTAAAATGATAGTCGGTGATGGGAGCTAGATTTTAGAAAATTACAGTGCCAGGACGGTTTCAAAAATGAGCAACTGGTTTTCGTCTGGTTTCCGTTGCTTGCTAGGTAGGTGTGTGCTTGATATTCTGCGAGAGATAGCGCTAGGTGTTTGGGTATTGTTGAGGTACAAATGCTATAAATACGTATGTTTTTTTTGTAAGTGACCAGCAGTTTAAATATGGCGACGGTTTGTAAGCCTAGAAATCTACATGCCGGTAACGCAGATTTCCGTAACGTTGCTTTTGGTGGTGGTGTTTGGTATTCTGTAAGAAATGGAACTAGCTGCTTAGGTATTGTTTACTTCCATTTGGTATAAATGCGTATGTTTTATATGGAAGCAATCAACAATTTAAATGTGGCGGTTTAAAAGTCTAGAAATCTGCATATAGGTAAAGTAGAGTTGTACGTTATAGATTGTCGGTACTTTACTTTCAGGGAGAGATGGCGTTTGTTGTTTGATAGTTTTAATCACAATGGATGTAATTAAATCTGTGGCTTTATTATAAGTACACCGCGTGATTGAGGATTTGAAGCGGGTTCTAGTAGAGCGAATTAATAGAAGTATACGACACAAGCCACTGCACTACTTCGTTACAAGAATCGAATTGCATTTTATAGGGTTTTTAAAAAGAATATTTGCATATATTTAACACGTCATGTACAATATATGAAAAATATGAAGCGTTTTAAAGTTGTCCTGCCAGTTACTTGGTATCGCAAGACCCCCTAGATCGTAGGGGCTTCAATGCATTCCAAATACACTTCCAAATACAGGCAAGTTGCAATGAAAATGTGTGGTCCGTGCGTGGTCACAGACTGGAATGTACATTATTTTTGTTATATATGTAATAACAATGTTTTCTTTTCGTGTTAGGAAATATATCAGATTTTATTTGAAATAATGAAACAAGTTTCTGATGAAACGTTTCCTTTAGTGATCTTTGGTTTGTCTTTAGTAATTAATTTGGTAAGTGGCACTCATGTAGAAATCTAATAAAATAAATTTGTAAATTTTGATTTATTCTAGTGGACCAGGTTAGTAGACATTGACAGTCAACGTAATTAGAATTTTAAATAGAAAGATGAACCTATAAAATAATTTGCACTTAAAATGCTTATTGTCTAAAGGCTTTATATCTTATTAATCGAAACAATAATCCTACGCGTTCGTTATCAACAGATAGAAATGATAATACGATTTATAATAAATTTATTTCCAGCAAGTTGAGGCGTGAGATGCGATCTGAAAATTTGTAAGTAATTTACATCAATTTACATATTTCCAAGAACTTTCCGATCCGAATTGCATGAACAATAATGTAGGAAAAACAGAATCAGCTAAGTGAGAAAGAGAACGAATTACTAAAAAAGTTGATACTGAAAGAGATTTTGTATACTATAAAACGTTTTATAAAGCGCCGTTAAATTCGTTAGACCCATATTAGGTTTTATTTCGAAGGCAAGTGCGTTGTTATTAGTATTTTAGCTCATTTTGTTTGAGGGGATACGTACAAATGAGCGTCGAAAATATGACTAAAAAAAGGGATACGTTATGAATTCGAATTAAAATTCTAATTTTTCTTGTTCTAAACTGAAAAAAATCTAAATTCATTCATCCTTCCTATAAGACTAAATAGGTTTCAAGAAAATACTGTTTTGTGTGGAACGGTGTTATTTAAGACTAAGGGCCAATACAAAATGAAAGAATGCGTTCCGAAAACTTTTTAAAACAATATATTTTTTCTAATGTATAAAATTGTTGTAGACAGGACAACAATTCCCTGTCTACAACAATTTTATACATTAAATATTACGGGGCCAATACAACGATATTCAAAAAAGTAATATATTTTTTATTAATTCAGGAATCTTTATTAACAATAAAAACATAAGTAAAACAAAAAACGTAAATAAACAGACTTACTCAATTTAAGCTCATTTTATTGAATTTCTTTTTCATCACTGGTCAGCGCAAGGACACGAGAGCTTTTCTTCGGTCTAACGATATCATCGCTCTGTGAACCAATTTCTTCGTTAGGATTTAATGCAACTTATTCCCTCTTTAAGAAATTTGTTATTTTAATCTGTTTGCTGGTCATTGCAAACTAGCAAACAGACTAACCAGATCCCTTTTTAATTTTCGGCTTCTTTCAGTACAAGAGTCGTTAGTCAAGAATTTTTTTTTGCTAAATTCGTTCCTGTAACTTTTATTTTTATTAAATTAATTACATCACAATTCTCATCAGAGCTGTCGTCTTCAGAATCGATTTGATTAACAATTTCCGACGCCATTTCCATTAAATCTGCTTCGCCAATTTCTTCTTCCACTAATAAATCTTGGACTAAAAGCCTGTGCCTCTGATCCATTTAGTAAGTTGTAGTATTCCCTCAGTACCATGTTCTGGGGATTCAAGCAAGTTTCTATTGACGATGGCCATATCATCTTCCAACATGCATTTAGGGTTGATTATTTTAGTTTTCTTGCCAAAAAAGATATAATTTTGATAATAGTTTTAATTGAAAATTCCTCCAAGTTTTATTACATCAGCTGACTTTGAATCAATTGTACCTAAAGTCCATGGATGTGATCGTCTTATGTACTTTGTTTTAAGGGTTTACATAACACCTAAATCTAATGGTTTGATCAACGAAGCAGTATTCTGTAATAACACCTTGAAAGCAAATTAGTTTTAATTCAAATAATTTTCAACCTCCGGCACAGAACAGTTCAAAACCAGTTCTGTTATCCAAGCCTTTTAATTTGCTTTCCATCGTACTGGTAAGGTGCTTTTATTTACGCCTTTAGCTTTGAAGATCTATAAAGTAGCAAAGCTTCGTCATTACTTTCCCTGACGCATTGCTGCCCAAAAGTAACATCATGCAATTCCTTAGAACCGGGTACATTTTCCCTTATTTTGATAAAACTGTCCTCTTGGGCATTTTTTCCACCAAAGCCCAGTCCCATCGACATTAAACACTTGTTGTCGTGTATACCTTAAATAATTTCCGTAAGTCATTTCCTGGATATCTCTTAACCATCTGAGTGATACCCAGAGACACCCCCCACATCAGTACTCATTAAACTGGAACAATATTATAGTTTTTTCTTGTAGATAAGAATCAATCTTTTATTACACAATTATCTGTCCATGGATTTCTGGAACCAATTTTTTAAGTATATTTATTTGCTAATTTATATCTAATACATTGTTTGCCTCCATTATTGACCAATACAATAAAAAGGAAGAATTAATTTTTTATGCCAATCAAGGAAATAAGAAATTGACAAATGCTGATATTTCAATGCTATTGAATGCGTATACAAGTGAAACTATGTCAATATGGAAAATTACTCTGACTACTCAGAACTGTATCGCTTCATATGGTGTATAAAAATGGGGCGCCATTTCTACTGACAAGCAGTATATAAAAACTCGGGTAGCGAATCTATCGACAAATTTTTTAATAAAATATTGGAGGGGTCACATTTGGACATTTTCGACCAGCTGGCAGCTCCCCCGACAAGGTTAAAAATGTACTGGTTCCGAAATTTGAAAGAAGAAGTAATTCTCTATAAGGCTTATATCGAGCAATTTTTCATAAAAACCATTTCCAAAAAGTTTATGAATTTTTGATAAAAGCGGAAAAAAAATTGATTTGTAATTATCAATTTTCTATAAATCCAAGAAAAATGTGGTTTTTACCATACGATTAGTATCAACTTGAGGAAAATTTTTAAAATAATTTATGTTTTGATAAAGCAGTAGCTTTTTCAAAACAAAATGTCAAAATTTTGCCTTATGGAAATTACATGCAAAATTAGGCGGATCTAGAACAGGACTTTGGTATTGATCTCAAATGATAGCTAAATAATTTTGCACGGGAAAGGAGGAATCCTGTTATTTATAAGATGAAAGTAAAATGGCTAAAATTGCTTCGAAATATGGACCACTATAGAAACTATGATCAAAAGGGCCCACATTTAAGAGTACCTGGAAAGCTTGATGGGATCAATATTGCCACCGGCTAAAAGAACATTCTTTTCTTTATTTATAAAAATTACAAATCTTCGATACTTATGAAAAAGTGTTTTTTTGATTTTTTTTCCAATCTCATTATAGGAGACAAAGACGCATGTAAATGTTGCAATAAACAAAAATATGTTTACATACTTACTCATAACTCTTAAAGTAAATGAGATAGCGAAATATACCGCTGGTCCTGGTTTTCGATTTTGGAAATTATCTCATTTTGAGTTTTTTGCAAAAATCTTGCGTAGGTCCCAGAATGTTGCTTAAAATCACTTACATGGAAAGGATGTCATGTCGAATCAAGTTTTTAGCATAACATTTAAAAACAGTCTTTAGCCTTTAATATTTATCGATAAAAATGTCTATTTTACATACAGGGTTAAAATAATAGGGTTTTCAAAATCGATAATTTCCAAAATTCTTATGTGAAAATTTGTAGCAAAAGTTTGTTTATTACAATATAAGTTGAATCCTTTATTACTTGGCAATAAATTAAATTCTCCTAACTTCTAATTAAAAATGATTGTCGATATTTATTTGACCCTAAAAAGCTTTAAAACTGCTCTTTGGGCCAATTTTGGAAATACATCTCAGCAAAATTTTGCGTTTTATTCCCGTGATACTCAAACATTTTGATCTTAATCCTGAAATATTTTCGTTTAAAATCAATTTAGTCTTTTCATACTTTTTTCAAGTAATATAAATTATATTATTTTAAACCGATTTTATTGTAAATTACAGATATCTAATAAGATCGTTTATAAACCCAAGAATTCTAACACCCAACCTTGATGTCTCATACTTGCATCACCCAACCCCTTGTTGAAAAATCACTTAAAAGTTCGCAATGCGACAACAAATCGGACAGCATATTTGATTATATTCAAGAATTCAATTTATTTGTCTGTACTCAGAAATTAATTCCATAAGAACAAATCAATTCATTAAATAGATTAGAGCTGTGCAGATGGCATTTGACGAGTTATTCTCGAACAGCTCCACAAATTATAGTTAATAATTTGGGGATTTTTTGGTTTTGAGTTGCACATACAAATGTTTGAAATCAAGCAGGTTTCTCAAATTAATCAGTGGCACCTAATATTTTTTCTTTTCAATGCAAACTAATAAAATATTGTATTAAATATAATTTATATATTTTTTTAAATTTATATTACCGAAGTGTTTGCGTGTCATTCCAGTTTAGTTGTATTAAATGTACTAAATGCCGATCTTTACAAAAATGTTAAGATAATTTTTGCAATTTTCTCAACTTAGTTTCATTTTCGTTTGTAAAGGCATAAACCAAATGTTATTGATATTTTTATCACTTAAACAATTTTGAACATATTGTCACATTGCTTATTTTTTGTCAGTCGATAAATAGCTGGTTCTCTTTAATTTAACTAATTCCGCGTCTACAAACCGTAACCCGTCCAACTATCTTTCCGAATTTATTAAGGACGTAACAGTTTATTTATGTACTAATAATAATCACTATTCAAACACTTTATTTAGTTTTGACAGGCCATAAAAAATAAAAGAATTTATTTTGTTTTAATTTCAATAAAATCATAAATTAATTAGCGCAAGATGAAACTCACAAACAAGTTAGTTAATTAAATATATACACTTACATATGTATTGCTGTTATTATGATCCAAGCAAAAATATTTTAACGCGATTCACTTGTTTTCGTTTACTTATTGAATAGGAAAAATATCATGAACGGTGTTTATGATCTGCGATCAACATTTCATAGTTCGACATCCTCACACCGTCTACTGCTCGCTACCTAGAGCTTTTATGTCCCGTATGTGGCGTACATTTCACATGTAACCAAGTGCTATGGACTAGGTGCCTCTTTGTATAGAGTTTATCCTACTTAACCCACTTGGACTTGCTTCAAGTCCCTCCTTTTACAGAACTCGTTTTGTTTGCCAGATGTATTATTCGTAACAATTAATTATCGAACTAAAATAATGTTTGATTTAAAATAAAGTCCAACATTTACGTCTTGGGCTCTCCAAGACGTAAATGCTCTCTTTCTTATTTAACGTTATAATTTATAAGCTAAGCTGAATTCAATTTAATATGTCAATACAAAATATTTTATTTATCTTGATAATTTTAATTAAATTCGTTACATTTCCCCCATCTCAAAAACTTTCGGCTCTGAAAATCGAACACTTCAAATCAATATTTAAAAGAATGTGAAACAGAGTAACAATTCACGTCACAGTAGTCAAAGTATTTTTGAAAGAGGATAAATTGTTTAACGATTATAAAATAAAGTGTTATGTAGAAAAATATTCTATGTAAATATACTTTAAGCATAAAGCATACGCATTTGATTTTTTGTAAGCAATTTTATTTGCATATTTTTAAGAGGAGAATTAAATGGATTTGTGTAGTTTTAAAGTAAACAACTTTCAGTGAATGCAGAAGTTTGTAAGGTTTCAGTTTAAGGGTTCAGTCAAGGGCATCTTATTTCAATATTTCAATACATTAGACCTATTAAGATTTAGATTATGCAACCCTGTAGTTTACGTAGGGTTCAAATAAGGCTATCTTCCCCTTTTTGTTTACCTCTTTTTCCCCTTCTTGTTTGAACAAAATAACATGTAATTAACTATAATACTATTGTCAGAAATAACAGTGAATATACTTTAATATAACATAAATTCCTAGACAATCTGCAAGTGTTATGAATGCATAACACTTGCATAACACGAATGCATAACACTCTGGGAATGAATGCTATTTACTTATATACTAATAATAATTTTATAACATGTTTACCATTTTCGAACGTATATATAATTATAATAAATTTTAAGTTCAGTTATACAAATTTAAAGTTCAGTTGACATAGTACTATTATATTATTGTATTGTTTTAAAGTTTTCCTAACGAAAAATAATTAGTTAGGGGAAGAGAGACTTAGATATTTAACAATTTGATAATATTTTTTAAGGAATAATCTATATGTTGAAACGTATCTCAATCTTCTCCTATTGGGATCCAATCAGCTCATTCTATGCGCTGAAGATGTGTTCCCGGGATACCGAAGGTACACCTCAGCCAAACAGTATCCAAGCACAAACGAGGTAAGTGAGAAAACTAGGATTCCAATACTCTTACCGGTTGAGCGCCATTGTCATACCACACGGGGAGAACACAATGAATGTGCACATAAATAAAATTCCCATGTAATATTTAACAACCGTTATTAACAATGCTATACAACATGTTAGCCTGAAATCTGGTTAATAAAATTCGTAAACAATAACCCCAGTGTTGAAAAGATACCTGGGCTAATAAAATTTGTAAACAGTAACAAGCAATTTCATTAGTGCAAAACACAATTCAAACTATGTTCAGTTATTTAGAATTGTAGTACTTTTTAAGACTGATTTCTGGCATATGTTGTTGTAAATTAAAATACAAATATACAGAAATTATTAGGCTAGGAAAACATTGATAAATGTGATTTAATCCGAATCGAGCGTGCAACTCACATGTTGTGAAATATGTTGGTTATGCGTGGCGCCTGCGTAGAACGGGAACTTACTCGGAGCGAATTATATTTGTGAATTATTCTAAGCCAGTGATAATTTTTATTAAGAAATTGTTCTGGTGTGATACTTTCCAGCTTGATGTTTTGTAATAGCAATGTAGTTACTAGATTTAAACGTATAGGTGAGAAGTTATTGTGGAATTGAATTTTGAGAATAGGTCACTAGGGAGCGAAAGAATTATTTTGAGTTGATAGATTGTCTGATTAGTTTTTGGTGTGGCCGATTAGCGAATCGGGAAGGAAATCCTTCTTTTCCTTTCAACAATCTAAAGAGTCAAGAAGCCAAATCTGCTTCCGACAGTTCGTTTAATTGAATCATGAATCAAAAGAAAAAATGTAACTATTGTGGGATTGGGGTTTGGTTGGAGTTCAGTTGAAATCAGTTTAATATTTTAGTACTCTGTTGATGAGCCACTAGGAGGAATCCATTTATCAGCAGTATGTATTACTGATGGGGCGCTGCTGAAACAAGTAACTGTAGTGGTCTAGCGGAATTGAGTATGCTAATCTTGTCAGCGTGTAGTTTAGCTGTGGTTGTTTAACTGCACTGCCACTGGTCATGCTGTGTGTGTACGAGTGAGGCGTCAAGGGGCTAATGCAAAGGATAGAGCTTCGTTGGCGTCACGGTGTACCATCAGTTTGTGGTTTGGCCTTGGATCTGGCCATTCGTCACTTGGCGGTAGTAGTGAAAACTATGTCAAATATTACGTCTGTTTTTGATATATTTTTAAAATTATGATTTAGATTTACTTTTTTGCTAACTATATTTTATTAAGTGCTTCACACAAATGTATTTCTTATTATTAATTTTGGCCCGCGTAAATTTAAATTCATTTGCAACTCCGTTTCAATATGTTTTTATACCGTATTTAAGTAGAAAAAGGGTAGCGTATTAGATTGGTTGTAACAGTTAATTCTGAAATTTTTTATTGCCATATTTCTCTAAAACATATTTTGAAAGGGGTCCTCATTTAACTGTTTATGCTGACTATTACCGTTGCATTTAACTGAATGTATAATGTATAACCAGTTCATGAACCACGTTCATGTTATTTTTTGAAGATACATAAATCAGATTTAGACATTTGTTTTCAAACCAATAATACTTAAGCAGTTTGTGAACAATTGTTCTTGTTGTTATTTAAAAAAAAAATATTCACATCTAAAGTTTGTAATTTCATGGCCACCTTAAATTTAGCTGGTCATTACGTCTATTGCTATTTGATGTAAACTAACAATCACACCATCTAGGTTGAAGGAAAAGTTGAGTGTAAACCAAAAGATCCTTCGGTGTGTCTATGTTGAATGTTAAGTATTATTGTCAAACAATGTTTATTTTACAAATTTTAAAATGTAATTACAGTTTATGGTGGAATCTCAGGCAATGACACCGTATTCCTACACTCGTCAACGAAATAACTGCCTTTCAACGATCTACCAGCCCGAAATAATTAGCAAATAACAAGCCCTAAATCTCCAAAATAAAACGTATAGTCAGACAAATCCAAAGGCAATGGAAAATTAAGTAACTGACCAGCGTCAACACATTACAGGTAATTACAATAACATCCACTATAAGAAGTGTAATTTTTTAGATATGATCACTTGAAGTAAACACAACAAAAAGACGAATGGTAACACATAATAATTTCCAAACCATCATCGGATGCAATTAATTGGCAGTTTCGAATAAACTGAATCACTCAGTGACAAGAACACCAGCAAAAACTAATAGTAACTGCTTAACCAAATACAACCCAGAAAAACAGTCCCAGAATAACTCTCCCAATAGTCGCAGAGAAAACACCCGACAACTACAAATAGGAGGTAAGCTAACCAAAAATAGACTTAAATCACGATGTTTAGTAAATGCTATATCACTATACAATACAGCTATATCTCTACTACATCTTTTTATCTTTCATATACCATGTACGTATGTAAGACGTACAGGTATATGAAAGATATAGGATTCATGGTTTGAGATTTTTTTCTATTTTACCTAAGTACATCTCTTGTATTTTAATGACTGCAATCCTTTCAAACACAATTCAAAGAGGTGGCCATAAGGAATAATTTACCGCAAAAAAAATTCAAAAACATATTTTCTTGCTGAAAAATTTAAAAGAAAGGCGTATTTTTCGGTGTCTGCGCGTACGTACGTACGTACGGATATGTGCTCCAGAATAACTCTTACCCTATTGGACCGATTTTGATGAACTTTGGTAGACAGGTGTATAAAATTTGGTGAAATTCGTGAAAATGGGCAGGCTGCAGTGAAAGTGATGAAATTTGGTAGACTGCGGATTCATACAATGTAGATGATGAATCCGCAGAACGGTTTTTTAATTTTTTTATAAATCCAATATGGCGGACAGGAGCCATTTTGTTCATAAATTTCATATTCAAAGTAGGAGGCTGAAATTTTGTAAACATATAGCACCTTCTATTATGCGTCGAATAAAAAGGTCCCATGTTGTCAGATTTTATAGCAAACAGTGAGACCGCGTTTAAAGTTTAACAAACTTTTTGAAATATCTCAAGAACGATAAAATATAGGACAATCGAATAAACTTTATAGTATAGAGTACATAAAGATCCGTTGATTTTATTTGCAACATTTTTTTTCTAAAATTACTACTTAATATGTATATATACAGAATGTTTTTTGCTTTGCAAATTTTGCGATCCATTTTCTCAGAAACTAGACATGTAATTTTAATTAAATTTTTGTGTCGAAAGTTCCTTTAATACTTACGTGACTAAACGAGTTTAAGAAAATCGCACATCAGAAAAATGACTTAGGGTTGAATGACAATTTTGTACAGCCAAAAAGAAATGCGACCAATCATGATAAGCTACATGAAG
>WYDF02066813.1:0-11569 GCA_009867245.2 Adranes taylori
GATCTCTTCTGCTTTGTTACCTATTAGTAATATATAAAATCAAAAGCGTTCCAGACGGACGGACAAAGCTAGACGTTGATATATAAGTATTATGACTATGATGCCTTTGAAATATTAAAAGCAAATTAGTCAAAGCTCTAATAATTGTTATCGGTCAACTAATTTGATAATTTAATTTTAATATAATATAAAATGCCAAATAAATTCAATTAGTGAAAGCGATCCTGCCAAAACTTAAAAAAGAGAACGAAGAAAACGGACAAAACCAATAACCCCCACGTATATTCGATGGAGCAGATGTTTATAAAATTGCATTAATGCCAAGCAGCGCATTCAGTTTCTTCGGGAGAATTTATGATTCGTTCTCGCTTAATTAGCTATGTGTATTTTTATTCCATAGACTTTTTTAATATTTTCGTTTGTGATTCTTAAAGAGAAACTTTTTATTTGTTTTTACGGCTAACAAGAACTGAGATAAATATTCTTCATAGCCTCTTTACTTCATAAACGTTTACCACTCATCCCCCATTTACCTTCCATTTCAATGCAATCAAGAGGAGGCCGCCGTAAAAGAAGTTGACAGAGAAGTGCTGTACCAATGAGTCAATGTCAATAGGCCAAGCAGAAAATTCGTCTCCAACACCCGGATCACCGATCCGTCCAATAGCTCCAGGCGATGTTCCGTTACCACCTGCTCTGAGAAAAGAATGGCTCTATACAGTGACTCGTGAAGACCATTATTGCCGCATTTTCAGATATTAATTTGGTGACACCGACTAAAATTCCACATATTCGCTCACATCACGCAACAACATATTTCACATCTTCGATCCTACTCAATGCATGGACGATATCCTCTTATGAGTTTCGATAATTTAATCTGACCAGCATCAACATCAGTACATTCGAACATTGAGAGTTATAAGAGATGTATAGTCCATAACCATCCTCAGGACCGAGGAACAATTATAACAAATCAATTTATATCTTTAATTCGCTAATCTTTTACTTTTATAGAATGAATCGACCTAACAGAGTCTTGAATTATAATTAGCTTCAATAAAAATATGTCAATTAATTGAAATAGAGTCGCAATAGACCAATAAATATCGTTCAGTTTTTTAATGTTTCACCAAAGCGCATCTGGCATTGTCGAGGCTTAGAAAAAACCTAATAAACTTATTGTATGATACGTTTAGCATAAGACCTTGTAACTCTCCTTTCTATGTTGGTGCTTGTCGTGGTCTTACGGTGTTGCTTATTGGTCGTACATTGGGTGATTCCAAGCGCTAGAAATGTTTTCCAATATTTACAAGTTTAGAAAGGTTTACCAATACATGTAATACAAACGTCCAAGTATTTGAAATGTTTCAACGTAGAGCAGCCATAGAAATCAAGAAACGACACTGAATATGATGAACAAAGAAATGACAGCGAAAGCATTTAGAGCACTTGGAAACTTGTATTCCATCCTTACCGTGAAGCTAAACAACAACAAAATTACAACAACAAACCAAACCAAAATGCATCTACAGTGCGAGTACCATCAGCATCCACTCAATCATCCAGTGTACGACTACCATCAATAAACAACACCTTACCAGACATGACAAGCACCAACATAGAAAGGAAAATTACAAGGTCTTATGCTAAACGCATCACACAATAAGTTTCTCAGACTTTTTCTAAGCCTCGACAATGCCAGATGCAACTTTGGCGAAACATTGGCAAACTGAAATGACGCAAGATGCCACGCCTGAAGACAAATATCTACCCAAATCCCATTCCCCCGACCAATAGAAACGGTGTTTACCGCCTCCAATGCGAATGCAGGTGCAACTATACAGGTCAGACAGGTCGTTCCTTCCAAGTACGCAGCAAAGAACACTTAACTTGTTTACGATATTCTAAATCCTCGTCCAAGTTTGCTAACCACCTCCCAGATTTAGGCCATTATAATGATGAAATGATGATGATTATAATGATGAATTTTTCACCCCACTACAATTTCACAATAAAAGTAAAAAACTTGACATTCAATGTAGAAAGAATTCATTATTTTCTCTTTAGAAAATAAGCTGTATTAGAAAATAAGCTGGACAAGCTGTATTATATAGTAGCACGAGAGCGAGAGCGAGAGCGAGAGCGAGAGCGAGAGCGAGAGCGAGGGCGAGAGCGAGAGCGAGAGCGAGAGCGAGAGCGAGAGCGAGAGCGAGAGCGAGAGCGAGAGCGAGAGCGAGAGAGAGAGAGAGAGAGATCTTCTAGATCTTCTAGCATTTCAGGCTAAATCTTTTAGACCAACATGTATGGTTAATCCTGGCAGTCTCTTTCGTGTTGGGAATTGGCTTGAAAGTGCTTCCCATGAAAGAAGATTTCCCAGTAAGCGTTATTGATCAATCTACCCAGATTGATTCCGTGCGCATTAACGACCATTCATGGTAGTTTTTTGGTTATTCTAAAATTCTCTTCAACACCTCTTATAAATAATACTAGTTGAGGACTATCATTTCTACCAGTGCTTTCATTCATAGCTGTGGAGTAGAATATAAAGTGGACAGTCTTTGGCTCTAACTGTGATGTTAGATTTTTATTGATGGCTTTGACGCTAGAATTCACCACTTTTTGACATAAGCTTACAGTCTCTCTATGCTACAATATAGCTTGCATGTGTAGATTCCTGGATATTGATTACTTAAAACAATTTTGTCAAGCTGATAATTTTTTACAGCGATTTTCTGCTTTATGTTTTCTTTCATATCGAGACATTGCTTTCCATCTTTTCCATCATCTTCCATTCAACGATAAACGCAACCAGTAATATTAGAAGTACTGTACATAAGAACAACATAATCAAAGGGATCAAATCAATTATTCCCACCCCTGAAACTCATCCAAGAGCATTATGTTCACAAAAAAAAAAGAAAAGCGATGTGATGGTTGTATAAAGAAAATAATAACAGATCCAGGATCCTATTTTAATAGAAAAAATCTGTAGCTTAATTAACCTCTTCCTAGGAAAAAGTTGATTTAAATCATTCCACACACCAAAATCTGTTTCTCCAATGTACTACTAAATTCATCGATAAATTTTTTCGATTATATTAATGTATTCGACATAATGAAATGTTTATGATATGGAATCGGAAAGGAGTAATAAACAAAAACAGAATAAGTGCCGCTATTTTAAAATTATAAACCTTTAAACAATTCTTCAGTTATTTTATGCATATTATTAGTGTGGTCGAAAATCACAAATTTTTCCTCCAAATAAATTCGTAGCGTTTTAATATTTCCAAATATTAACGTGACTCGAATGAAGTAGAATAGGTTTTACATCATGGATACATTCTAACAACTTTTGGCTAAAATATTTGCATCACATTTAGTACTGTTCTTCTCTACGTAATCATAGTTGAGAAAGGTAGCTACCTGATTTATTTCGGAAAATATTTTGATGTCTCAGTCAATTTCAAGAATTTATACGGGTACAGATACTTTGACTTAACTTTAAATTGGGTTACATCTAATCCAATAATATTAAGTAAAAATTTACAAAAAATTTTTCAAAGTACAAGTAATAATTTATCTAGATAACTAAAAAGAGATTTATTTAATTCTGATCGCAATAGACAAATACTAATCTAAATGAAGTTCATAACAGTTAAAATAGCCTAAAGATATTTGAACCTGTTATCCCTATGGGCACATTAATGAAACCTCAATTTGCTGAGTTACGTTTAGCGTGAAGAGAATCTGTTTGTAACCTGTGTGGGGTATAGGAATTTTTCATTCGATAGCACACGATTAGATTCGTTTGATCTCTCGCCACAAACCAATTTCGGCGAGAGATTTAAATTGGCTTTGCAAGTTCCTGTTTTACATTTTTCCCCCACAAACGGCGCTTCGATCATTATTATTATTATTATTATCATGATTTGCGAGTTCGTATTAAAAGCGTATGTGAATAGTTAAAATTTTCAATATCCGGCTTTATTTTGTAGTTTTTAAAAACATGCCACGTTAATCGTAGTAAATACGTAAGCGTTTATTACAATTTATATACAGTGGCTGGATTTAGAAAATCTCGTATAAGACGGCCAGAAAAAAGAGGAATCGTATTTTTGTTTTAAAGAATAGTAATTTGCGTAGCAATAGGAATAATTATTGTTTTTCAAATCAGAGAAAAGTATGACCACAAAAACCTAAAAAATGGTAAACAAAACCTTCTTTTTTATCGGTTCCAATTAGTCTGTGATTATTTTAATTATTTTTTACTTCGAAGGTAGAATCGCATTCTAAACATATCTAGTTCCGCGACAGTATGAATATGCTTGTGTGTATTTAATTGATATGTATGTGTGAAATTGAAATCCTATTGTAAACATTTTTATGGTTTATCTCCATCATGAATAAGGTTGTATGTATTCAAAGTACCGATTGTTCTGAAGCTAGAATCGCATTGTAAACATTTGTACGATACTTTATTAGTATGAATAATGTTGTGTTTCTTTAAAGCACTTTTTGCTAAGATGTTCGAATCTTATTGTAAATATATGCATGATTTTTCTCTCGTATGAATACGAGTTCGTTTATTTAAAGCACCTTTTTCTCTGAAACTAAAATCGCATTGTATACAATTATATGGTCTTTGTTCAGATTGAATAAGGTTGTATGTATTTAAAGTACCTTTTACTCTGCAGCTAAAATCGCATTGTAAACATTTGATTCGTTTTGTTCATTATGAATAAGGTTGTATATATTTAAACTACCTACTACTTTGAAGCTAGAATCGCATTGTAAACATTTGTAACATTTTTTATCAGTATGAATAATATTGTGCTTCTTTAAAGCACTTTTTGCTACGAAGCTTGAACCGTATTGTAAACATTTGGATGGTATTTCTCTCTTATGAATACGAGTTTGTTTATTTAAAGCACCTTTTTCTCTGAAACTAAAATCGCATTGTAAACATTTATATGGTTTTTATTCAATATGAGTAAGGTTGAATGTATTTAATGTACTTTTTACTCTGTTGCTAAAATCGCATTGTGAACATTTGTATGGTTATTCTCCATTAGGAAGAATGTTGTATGAATTTAAAGTACCTAGTACTCTGTAGCTAGAATCACATTGTAAACCTTTGTAATTTTTTTTATCAGTATGAATAATGTTGTGCTTCTTTAAAGCACTTTTTGCTACGAAGCTCGAATCGTATTGTTGTAAACATTTGTATGGTAATTCTATCGTATGAATACGAGTTTCCTTGTTTATTTAAAGCAGCTTTTTCTCTGAAACTAAAATCGCATTGTAAACATTTATATAGTTTTTCTTCAGTATGAATAAGGTGGTATTTAAAGTATGTAAAGTACCTTTTTACTCTAAAGCTAGAATCGTATTGTAAACATGTGTTTAGTTTTTATTAGTATGAATAACGTTGTGTTTATTTAAAGCACTTTATTACTATGAAGCTAGAATCACATTGTATCCATTTCTATAGTTTATTGCCAGTATGAATAAGGTTGTGTTTATTTACAGCAGTATTTTCCGTGAAGCTAAAATCGCATAGTAAACATTTCTATGATTTTCTCCAGTATGTATACGGTTGTATGTATTTAAAGTACCTTACAATGCGATTCTGAAGCTAGAATCGCATTGTAAACATTTGTATAGTTTTTTAGTTTTTCTCTCGTATGAATACGGTTTTGTCTATTTAATGCACTTGCTCTCTGAAGTTAAAATCGCATTGTAAACATTTGTATGGTTTTTCTGCGGTATTAATAAGGTTGTACGTATTTAAAGTAATTTTTATTCTGAAGCTGGAATCGCATTGTAAACATTTGTATAGTTTTTCTCCATGAATAAGGTTGTATGAATTTAAAATACCTGTTACTCTGAAGTTAGAATCGCATTGTAAACATTTATAAGGTTTTTATGAGTATGAATAATGTTTATTTAAAGCACGTTTTGATACGAAGCTGGTATCGCATTGTAAATATTTGTATGATTTTTCTCCAGTTGAATAAGGTTGTATGTATTTATAGTACCTTTTTTCTCTGAAGCAAAAATAGAATTGTAAATATTTGCAATGTTTTTTCATCAGTATGAATAATGTTGTGTTTATTTAAATCAGTATTTGCTATGAAGCTAGAATCGCATTGTAAACATTTTTATGGTTCATTTCCAGTATGAATAAGTTTGTGTCTACGTAAAGTTCTTTTTATTCTGAAATTAGAGTCACATTCTAAACATTTGTCTTGTTTTTGCCGGTATGAATAAGCTTGTGTCTTGAATAAGCTTTGTGGGTTTCTTAGTCGACACAATACACAAATAAGTTCTTAAACCACTGAAAAATATTAAAGATATCATAAAATTAAACTAATAGGGGGCCATTATATTTTCAAAGGCGTGAAGATGCGATAAATCTTAAAATTTGTTTTTCTCTCGATTAAAACTGGTAGCTCCTTTTGATTCATTCTTTGAATTCGAACATTTCAATTGGACACAATGTTGTGATAAGTACAGTAAATTCGCGATTATCCGCGAAATTGGATGACACGACTGCGTCACAGTTCAGACAGTCTGTAATGTTCTCTTCGTCGACATTCTCTCCCCCACGGAACTGACTTCACCTTAGATTTTCGAAGGAGAAGAAGTCTAAATTTATGATCATCCGTAGCGTTACTGCATGACATGATTGTTATTCTGTCCTTGAATGCCGCTCAATAACATTCAATCTCGAATGCCAATATGCGAGGGAAAAGCCATTTCCAAAAGAGCCCCGATTCGTCTGCGTTATATCCTAAAAGTCAATACTTCATACAACACAAACTCTACAAAATGACGTTTAGGATCATCAGCTGCTTGTTGGTCACCACTTAGCTTCTCTCCGTGAATTCCAATCTCTCAAATTCCATTACGGCTAACCAACCGAACGACGCATCAAAATTATTGCAGATTTAATAAATCAAAAAATTTGTTTCTGCTTTAACCGCGATGACAGGACCATGCACGGGATCTAAGCTAACCACGGGATCTGAGACACGAGAATCTGAGCCTCACTTCGGATCTGAGCTAACCGCTCCGCCAATGCCGATTCAAGCTCACCGTAGGTAGAGCCCTTCACTGGTTCTCGTCCTGAAGTATTGTCTGCCATTGAAACAAAGTTCACTAGTTCATCTTTTTGTTTCAAATAT
The DNA here is from genome assembly GCA_009867245.2 of Adranes taylori. Lineage (NCBI taxonomy): Eukaryota > Metazoa > Arthropoda > Insecta > Coleoptera > Staphylinidae > Adranes > Adranes taylori. The sequence continues at coordinate 7,194 of WYDF02066813.1, forward strand.
CCTTTTTGTTTCAAGTAATGTTGTTTCGCCAACTCACCAAACGCATTTGCCAAACTCACCAAAGGCATGGCACTAAATATCAACTGAAAAATGACGAGTAGCACACTGGAAGGTAGAACGTGGAAGTGGTAACAGGCGATTAGAAATAGAGAGAGGAAGGGATAGTACGATCAGAGATAGTGAAAGTGTTCTTGACCAAAACAACAGAGCAACGGACTGCGTTCAGTTGTATCCAACTTTATTGATGTATGTATTTTCCTTATTAAAGGTAGTTATATTGCGGTAAGTCATTTTATTTTTTCCGCGGGGCACGCGGATAATTCGCTTCGCAGATCATCCACTCGCGAAATATCATGACCTAACACTCCCGCGAATAATCAGGAGTTTCCATTTTAACACTCGCCTTCAGCGTTCAATATAAAATAAACGTAGTGTTCATAAGGGAAGATTCACGCAACACGTGCTACGTGATTCGTAAGATAAAGTTTAAAGGTTGATTTGAAGAAAGCAGCCCGAGTAAAAATAAACAGTAAAGTTATGAAAACAAGAATGGAAACAAGAATTATGAAAACAACGAGTAAGAAAAGTAATAGCATAGTGATATCTAACAAAAGTAACAATAGAACAAACATAGATTTATTAAATTTAATTTGAAACATTTCATGTATTAGTTAAACTCATATACAATGTGTATCGAGTTTAAATCAAATATTCGCATTGATACTTTTTCCTCATTCTATGTAAATTTTTGTTTTCATTTTACTCTTCTGAAATTTTTATTCCATAATACATAACAAAGCATTCAATCTATCACGGTTGCTACGCAAGAAGTCTATAGGAAAGCTTACATGGAAACTACTAAATCGTTTCCCTCTTTTGCTTTTCTAGAATACGCCTTTGCAATATGCATACATGTATAATATATTTAAACTCACATATGAGGATCATTTCCAAACAAATAATTTCAATACAGTAAATCTTTGGAATACCAGTTTGTAAGACCTGAAATTTCAGGAAACAATAATATTTAAGCAGTGCACGGTTACCACAAAAACTGAGTAATTAAGTATTATTTAAATTGTAAAAACTTGCAATCTGTATTCACTGGTTACTATAGTGAGAAATACTTTTATCCCCAACCCCAACATTTCAATACCACATGACTGGTGTTGTTGAAAGTTAAAACTCTTATGAAATAAATTGAAAAAAAAACATTATCCGTTGTAGCACACAATGAATCGATCTGCAACATGACAGGAAATCACTTCTGCCAGACAATGACATATGATCACCGATCACATACTTAACCAGATTTTTTTAAATTACGTGTGTATGCAGTTTTGTGTAACGCAGTTTTGCACCGCTAGAGAGAGTCTAATAAAATCAAATTTCCCTGTGACCAGAAGAATACCTTGCAATTAATATAAAAAAGAAATTCGGAAAGGTTCCCAACGGCCAAGAATACCACATGTTCACGAACAGGTATTACACAAGCCTGTCGTTTGCTGAAGAGCTCCCAAGAATGAAATGCCATGTAATCGGAAGTATTCAAACAAAACCGGAAAAAATCCAATTAGCATTTTCAGCTGGAAGAACAAAATAGTAACATCGATGCTCAGGAATTCCGCTAATTCTATGACGTCAACTCTTTCAGAGCAGGATGAGGTGGAGTCTAATTGGAAACAGCAAAACCGGCCGTAGTACTGAGCTACAAGACATCTGTGGTCGCAATGGACCGTGCTGACCAATATGCATCCACATACTACTCCATTCGAGGGCCTTGAAAGTGGAGGCGAAAACTTTTTTCTGGGGGATGGAATTAACGCTTACATCACATATAAAACTATAAAATAAAAAAACTTTGTGTCCCTTGACCAACTAGTTGGAGACTTTAGTGAGTCTCGAAGTAGGTCATCTACTAATTCGTCTGAAGTACGATTGGATGGTGCGCTCACAGAAGAACAAACAAAAAGGGGCAAGGAAATGAAATATGAGTATTGTGACACTTGCCCTGGAAACCTAGGATGCAATACATTTATTCAGATATTATACTATGATGAATTATAGAATTTAAAAATATTCACCGATTATTGTTATTTTGCCTGGATAATTAATCTATACATATATCTATAACCATTCAAATGTCCATTTGCATGATATCTTTTTTATTTATTTTTTAATAAACTTTGTCTAAAATCTACCATTTTTACTTGAAATTGCAAAAAGTACACTGGTGTTACAGATATGTCATACAAAAAAAAACTGGATTTGAAAGGGAGTTTAAACAACCATTATTGATTCTATTATTATTTTTCCACAGAAAAAGATAAAATTTATCTAAGCCTCGTATATGTTTGGATTCAAACTTTGTTTCAGTTCATATTTATACTAAATAATAAGAAAATTTATTGCGACACATAATGTAAATATTTCTCCATAAAGATAAGATCTGCATGGATTTTTATGTAAATCAGTTCAAAGAAACGTAATATAATGTACCTAAATACAAACATAATGTTACATGTTATGTAAAATATGAATTTACAATAATACTAAAAACTGTAAATTTATAAATGTGTCAAGGAGTCAAGTTGTAATAAATTAAATTGACACTCTTTGAGACAACATCTCAACTTCCTTCAAGCTCAAGGCTGAAACTTAAGCCTCAAGAGCAAGCCAAAATCTCCTGTTTGGCCAATTCCTCTGAGTTCTGCGAGTTCACAAGTAAGGTCGTGGCCCACAATATTAAAGAAATACGCTTTTCTTTTTTCAGCTCATCATGAAAATCCGAGCAACGACCATAACGTATGAAATATCATAAGAGAAAATAGTAGGACTTTTTATATTTCAAGTTGAACTGTTGGAGACACATGAGCATTTGTCATTAAGGCTAACACACTAGGAATTTGGAAAAATTTGCGAAACTCTGGAAAGAAATGAAATTACTGCTACAGTTAATTGCTTTGACTCTTAAAGCAGGAAAGACATTTATTGGAATCTCATGGAGGAAAGCTATCAATTGAAAAATTTGCAGATAATATAAGTACATCTGAAGGTAATTTGTGTATTGAAAATGTCTTAGAAAATATTGCTGAAGTAAAATAGGAAGACGTGTCAACAGACTTCTTAAAGAACTACATTCCAACTTTTACACAAATAATGAATGAGTTTGTGGAGTATGTGGAGCACTGAGAGTGAACGATGAGGACATCGAAAATGTTGAACAGTTCACGTACCTTGGGAGCATGGCGGTGCTCATGATTGTGGTGCAGTTGCAGATCTGAAAGCAAGAATACCAAAGACAAATGGAGCCTTCATTCGGTTGTATCTACTCTGGACGGCAAGAGAGATTTCCACAACGACCAAAGTCCGAATATTCAGCAATGCTATTATACGGTTGTGAGACTTGGCAGGTCACCTCCAAAATTACTTCCAGTACCTTGCAGGTCACCTCCAGTAGCTTATGGTATATTAGTTATTGGATCTTTACGATTTTTAGTTTGAACACACCATATATTTACTATTGGAATAGATGTAGATTAGAATAGATGTAAACTCTATTTTGTTTTTAGGATATATCATATACTGACAAGTGAATGAACGAAACTAGTCGAGTTAGATAAATCATATTATTGGTATGATCTTGGCGCTTAGTCATACCCAACCCAACTCCAGTCTGCTAATGCTTCCTTTGTTCACCATCGAATAGTTGGTTCGTTATTCATGGTTACGCGACCAAATTTCAAAGAGTGATATCCTGTTCAGAACTGATTCTTCCACAGTACGACTAGCCCTCTGATAACTATAACATACTTATATATATATATATATAAACGTCTAGCTTTGTCCGTCTGTCTGTCTGTCCGTCCGTTTGGAACGCTTTTGATACTTATATATATATATATATATATAAACGTCTAGCTTTGTGAGGAAGAGTAGTATTCTGACAACCATCATTTCATTATCATTATCATCATAGTTGTTGTTCAATCAAATTGAACATTGAACTAAATAAAATGTTCTTAAAATGTTCTTTCCAAAGAGTCATCGTACAATTAAGGTTTTATATGTTTTATCTAGAAGAAATTATGCATAGTAAAAATTAAATGTTTTGATATGTTAATTGTTTTGTATGAAAACGATCGCAAAAAAGCTTACTCTAGGTCTCGTTCAAAGTATAAAAGAAATCTGTTTTGTTATTTATCTAACTTAATATTTCATCATAAGCAAGATAAAAACTCATTGTACTATATAATGAATTGTTTGCATACTATGTGCATTTAATTGATATCAGAATACATTTGGTACATGATTCAAATCCAGATATTAAAAACATGTTTATTTTTCAAAATGTTTATAATATAAACATATATATA